>BJCN01315562.1:2370-14179 GCA_018326445.1 Flaveria brownii
ATAGTAGTGATGGCAGTAGTATCAATAAGCAATAGTATCAATAAGCAGTAGTATCCTCAAGCAGTAACAGACATGAAAGTTTAATTTATCTTTTGACCGTGTTAAGAAAATTCCTTAAGTCATCTATTAAAATAATCACACTTCAAGTTTCATGATGTAATTTACGTGTCTGATAAATTCATGATTACGTTGATCAAGTCTAATCATCAATTTATCCAACCCGCTTACTCCAACATTCACCAAAGCAAGGACAGTCTTAAGGTATCAGGGTTTTAGCCTATGGTCTACTAAGGTATCCCTGACTTCTCCACAACCCGTGGCTCTGATACCAATCTGTCATGCCCCGGGCCCAAGGAGGGTGGGACGTCACAGACTAGCAATATACATGGCATTACATAAGTCTTACAAATCCAGGACTATAACAGTTAAGCCCGATTACAACAGGAATGTTTCAGAACAAAGTGTACATAGTTTTAATTAAGATCAAATGTAAGTTGTCAAAGAATTAAAAGTTGGGTGTAATAATGCCATGGGGTCACGGTGCTAGGTCATCCATAAGTCTTCTAACCAAGCTGGGCTTCCATCAAGGGTTACCTGAAACATGCTCAAAAAGATTTTGTGTCAACGAAAAAGTAGGTGAGTTAAAGTGCTTAAAGTTTGTAAACAAAAAGGTTCTTTGAAAATCCATAAGTTATTTCTAGAATCATAAAATTACTGTTGTGGGGTCACAATCAACCCTGCACTCAGTCCCGGCTAGCCTCTTCTAAAGTTGTGTTTATACAGGTTAACCGAAAAGGGAGAACAGAGCCTCAAACAGTGCACCATAAGTGTTGGATGGTTCACCTTAGTATCTTATTAAAACCTGACATATGACACAAAGAATCCGTCAGGATCTCAGTGGGGTACCCTTCTTATACGGCAGGCACTGTGTGTGGGAGATTCCCCAAGTAGGTCTACCCATATAAAACAAGCGGTTCACAAAAGCATTAATGATTGTAATACAAGTATAAGCAAGTTTCAACATTATCCACAACATATAAGCATCAGAAAAAAGGTTAGTAATAGTTTTAGTTCAAACTAAGCATGCTTCATCCCAAAAACATTAGTAAAAAGGGAAACACTAGAACTCACCGTAGCAATCAGGAGAAAGATCCTTGTGTATAAAAAAATGATTCAATCCTTGCATCCTAATCATCAAAATTCAAGTAATAAGCTAAATATTCTTAGGCTAATAAGAGTGTAAGTAAGTGTATTTTATTGTTATAAGCTCACGTGGCTTCGTTTCTCAAAAGTTTGGGTCAAAAGTTTGCTTTTTAGGAAACTTAGGGTTTTGGCTTGTGAATGACAAGTTCTTATAATTCCTATAAGTGTGTTACATAACCTGAAGTTTAATAATAGTTTGTAGTCATAAAGTTACTGAATTTTTAGTTGCATTTTTAGAATTTACACTTTGGTCTCTCAAGTTTCAAATGTTACAGTTTTTACCACCAAAGTTCCATTCTTTCCATTTCTTGACCAAATCTGGTCCTTATTAGTTTCTAGGGGTTTCTATATTATTTTTATACTTATTTTAACGATTCATCTTATTTCCAAGATTTTATCTAAAACCCAACTCGGTTTACGTTTACTTTTGTTAAATAAATTTATAGAAATTACATATTAACCAACAAATTCACCAAATTAGATTTATATAACTAAAATAATTTTTCTAGGGCCTGGAAATGTTTAAACTTGTATCTTTTAAAGTGTTGGTCACATTTGATAATTTTACCATTCTTCGGGTCACCAAACAAGGTCACTTAGCCTAGTTTTCATTCTTTTACATGTTCAACCATTAACACCAACTTAGAAACATTTAAAATCACTAAAGTTACTGGAAATATTCCTTAGTTCACGGGTTATACATATATGTCATAGATGTTGCTCTTAACGGGTGTTTTCGACCGTTTACACTTGTGTAATCAACATAGTTTGTGCCTAAACGTATACACAGCTTTTATAACTTTCAGGGCAGATTGTTATGGCATTAATAAACTGATATTAAGTAGATTTTTAACTTTATTTGGGAGAGTTTTCAAATAAAGTGGGAAGATGGTGGTAAAACACATAAAGAGTGGGGTTTCAAGGTGAAATATAAAGAGTGGGGTTTCATGGTGAAATATCATGCACCGAGACTAGGTTCACCAATCTTTCAATAAAGTTTATATCAAATGACGATTAGAAGTCCTATAAGGATGAGAACTCAGCAAAAAATTTCTGTTGGGACAATGGGAATATGGTTTGAGGTAGGATAAAGGTAAATACATTAGGATTTAGTACATTGGAGTATAATGACACTTACATATTACATTGTTAGTGATGTTTGAGAAAGTTAAAAGGCTTGAATGTGCTGATGGTCCTCGAGATGTGGGTGGAGCTCCTTGTTCTTCGATGATGTTTTTTATAAAAAATGAAAGAGGAAAAGTGTGGGTGTGTGTGTTTGGTTGGGAGAGAATCCGAGAGAAAGACGAAGAGCGTGATTTGAAATGTTGCATGTATGGAAATAAGGGAGAGGTAGAGTGTTTAAGTGGTTTTGGGCTGTTCAAGGGAAAGTGGGCATTGGTGGGAAGGGGCGGTCGAGAGGTGGTGGTCGATGGGTGTTTTGTTTTCTTTATTATTATTTAGTTAAATTTGTTTGTGTGGTATTTTCTAGTTTTTTTATTTGTTTTCGTACATACATATATATTTGTTTATGTTTGGACCATGAATGTGTGTATATACAGGCATAATTATTTGTATTCGTTTAAAGGTTGAAAGAAAAATTTAATATCAATAATAATCATACTGTTACATAAGTAAAATTTCTAGTCCCATGACAACTGTTCAGGCGCATGATCCCTGTTGGAACGCCTGGGACTTAGGCACATGACAACTGTTAGGGTGCATGAGCACTGCTAGGAAGCCTAGGACTTGGGTGCATGGGCGCATGACTTAGACAAACGCCTATTTAAATATTTAGCAAAAGTCTTTAACTCACCTTGAGGTTGAGGAGGGGCTGTTACACTACCCATCTTATTTGGAAAGAAAAGAACATAAACAAAATCTTTTTGTATTTTTGTTTATAAACAGAAACTAAACTTAAGTTATTTACCAGCGTTTGAATCATAATATTGGATCATACTATGACACTAAGCAACTTCCTGATGCATTTTGTTTGAGGATAGTAGACATAGATCTAGTGTTGATTGCAAGTATTATGATCCACTTAAATTCAGGCAAGAGTATATATTGAACAAGACATGTTGATTATCACGTTTTGGTATTGATTAAAGATAGACAAAAATGGAGTCCACATTCACACTTGAAAGTTATGTTCCTTATATCATAAGCTCTATCTTAAGATTTCTTTGAAATATTATTAATGCTGTTTTTTATGATTGATATGCTCTTTAAGATAATATATAGTTGATCACATTAGATTCTTCTAGAGCTTATTAATAATCATCATTAGGTCACCAAGTCTTTACTTCGGTAAAACAATGGTCCTATTAACCCAGGTCTTTGTTTACACAAAAGGTAGGGATGATGATGATCCGTATAAGATCATCAGGTCTTTACTTTCACAAATAAAGGTGCTGATGAACCCAGGTCTTTGCTCACGCAAATCAAAGGATATATGATATGCAAAGATAGAGGCTATAAGATGTCAGAACATAGTGTGTTTGGGTGAGTAAGTTGATCACAGCAGGACAAGACTTACTTGCTTGCTCCTTAGAGTGGAGTTGCCTATAATTAGTCATCTGGGCATCATGTTAGGCATGAATTTGTTTATATTCTACTCAGGCTGAACCTACTCACATATCAAATCACATCTAATCAGTCTTTAGGATATATTAAAATCATGCAAGTAAATAAAGATATAGTGTAATATCATTTCCCATGATATGAATGCTATTTCAAGAAAAAACATATTAACAAGACAACCTTTTTGGATTTTATGTGTTTTGTGAATGTTTTTGACTTTTTTATATGGAATAATAGGAAGGACATATCATGCTTTTCTTTGTGATAATTTCTAATCTAAGTTTATCATGCCTAATGATTCAATTAATAAATTAAATCTCACTAATTTAAAGGCGTTAGTGAATAAATCAACAAGCTGATCTTTTGTATTCATTTTGATCAACTTGATCAAATCTTTTTCTGAGCGGTCTCTCAGAAAATGATATCTTATTTCTATATGTTTGGTTTTACTATGTTGCACTGGATTAGAAGTGATGAACATAGCAGCTGAGTTATCTATGTATATTGGTGTTTGAAGAAAATTATAACCACAATCAAGTAGTTGGTTTTGCAACCATAAAACTTAAGATAAACCAGCTGAAGCAACTATGTACTCTGCCTCAACTATTGATACTGGGACATTGGTTTGCTTTTTTGCACTTTCAAGAAACAAGTCTTGTACCTAAGAATTAACAGCCACTAGTTGTTGATTTTTTGTTGTTGTTGCACCCCCCAAAGTCACTATTAGAATATGAATAGAGTGTGAAATCTCCTTACTTGGGATACCAAAGTCCAAGATCTGGTTTCCCTTTAACGTATATAAAGATCCTCTTAACTGCATTTAGATATGACTCTTTAGGGTCTGATTGGTACCTAGCACAAACACACACAAAAAAAATTATGTCATGTCTACTGGCAGTTAAGTATATTAAAAATCCTATCATTAATCGATACAATCTTTGATCAATAGACTTCCCGTTAGGATCATGTACAATCTTATCTATTGTTGATGCTGGTGTTCTGCATGAAGAAGTGTCAGCCTGGTTATACTTCTTCCAGATTTGGTGAATATACATCTCTTGATTGATGAATATTCCATCAAGTTTTTGATGAACTTGTATACCAAGGAAGAATGTTAATTCTCCCATGGAACTCATTTAGAACTTAGATTTCATCAAATTTTCAATGTCTTCACACAATCTCTTGTTTGTTGATCCAAAAATGATGTCATCCACATAGATTTAGACAACTAAGAGGTCTTGATGATCATGTTTAAGGAAGAGAGTCTGACCAACTGTTCCCCTTTTGCAACATGCTTGAGCAAGAAAGAAGATAGTGTTTCATACCACTTCCTTGGTGCCTGCTAAAGACCATACAAAGCTTTGTCAAGCTTGTATACCCTATGTGGGTAATCAGGATCTTCAAAATCAGGTAGTTAGGCAACATAGACTTCTTCATCAATTTACCATATAAGAAAGCACATTTTACATCCAAATAGTCATGGATAATTATGAGATGAGATCCATAAAGGTTCATGATGCATTGCTACTATAAATCAAGTTATTGAGGTTGGACACTGATAAACTATGAATTTCTTATATGAAGCATAGGCTAGGAAGACTCTAATAGCTTCAATCCTTGCAACTGGTGCAAAGACTTATCATAGTCTCTCCATTCTTCTTGAGTATACCCTTGTGCTATCAGCCTTGCTTTGTTTCTTAGAATGATACCTCTTTAATCTAGATCATTCTTGTAAAGCCACCTTGTGCCAATGGATATTGGCCTTCAGGAATATCAACAAGATCCTAGACTTTTTGCTTTCTAAATTGCTAAAGTTCTTCTTGCATGGCTTCAATCCAGCTATTGTCTTTTAATGCAGCAGTGATGTTGGTAGGAACCACTTGTGAAAGAAAACAAGAGAAAAGACAAATGTTGGCAGCTCCCCCTTGGCTTCTTAGGGTTCTATCATTAAGATAACCAATAATATTTTCTATTGGATGATTCTTATGAGTTTTTGATGTTGGAATTAATGCAACTGGAATAGATGATTCCAAGTTGGTGATATTGGTTGAAGGAAACGGATCCAACTGAGATGGAGAATCAACAATGTAGTCGAAATCTTCATCATTTTGTTCTTCTGATGCTGAATGATAACCATCATCAGGAGTTTGTGTTTCCCCAAAAGTAGGAATAACTTCCATGGAAGTTATAGGAACAACTACAGATGAAGTTTCTTTATCTGATGATGTTGTCACTGAATCAGGAACATCTCCTGATGGTTTGTGAGCTGCAGTTAAAGGTAATAAATCACCTCTAGAAGTAGATGGAATATCTACGGATGTAGAAGGAACTTCTACTGATGCATCGTTCACTTCTTCGGATGCAATAGTACCTAGGGATGTAGAGTTTTCTGCTGATACATTAGTTACTTCTTTTGAAGTTGACATTCCGTTTTCAGCAAACTTTCCATTACTTGTTTGAGATGAAGGGCCAGGATTAGCAATACTTGAAGTGTGAGAAAGTGCTAATCTTGGCGGATCAGCAGTTAATGGCACTTCACTCATGCTTCCAGGTATATAACGACAATATGTATCTGAAGAACCTGCAACATTCAAATAACTAGTGTTAAATGAATTTGTTAATGCGTCTATATCAAACAGCCAAGATGATCCTTTTATAGATTTTGGAAATAAGGATTCTTCAAAAGATACATTAGGAGTTTCTTCCATAATATTTTGATGTGGAATGTAAACCCCATATGATTTAGATGTTGATGAGTAACCAACAAAGTAACCATCAAATGCTTTTGCAGCAAACTTTCCTAATTGATCTTTGGTGTTTAAAATAGACACATGACACCCAGAAGCTCTAAGATATCCTATAAACAGTTTTCTTTTAAATAAAAGCTCATATGGTGTTATATTATGTTCTTTGAAAATTAATGTCCTGTTTTGAACAGTGCATGCTGTATTCACTGCTTCAGCCCGAAATGTTATTGGCAAATGTGAATCAGCTAGCATCGTTCTTGCTGCTTCGGTTAGAGTTCTGTTTGTTCGTTTAGCAACTCCATTTAGTTGTGGAGTTCTTGGTGCACTGAATTGTCTGGCTATGCCTTTGTACCTGCAAATGGAATCTAAAACGCACTTAACAAATTCAGATCCATTATCACTTCTCAAGATTTTGATTTTCAAATCAAGTTAATTTTCAATCTTAGTGATATACTCCATTAATGTTTTTGATGTTTCACTTTTATGTTTTAAGAAAAAAAGCCATGTGAATCTAGGGAAATCATCAATAATGACTAAACAATATTCCCTTTTCCAATGCTTATCATATTGGTTGGATTAAAGAGATCCAGGTGAAACATTTTTAGTGGTGTTGTGTTTATGTTGATTGTTTTGGACTTATGTGACATCCTAAGTTGTTTTCGTTTATAACATGATGAACAATGAGTAGAACAGAAAAATTCTTTCTTAGGAAGGTCAATGACTAAGTCATTTGTGACAAACTTGTTCATGTTCTTCATGTTTGAATGAACCATCCTTCTATGCCATATTTGAGATACATCTTCTGATGACTTAAAAATCAGGCATGTTTCATTGCTTGTTATTGAGGTGTTGTTCATGTCCAATACATGTGTGTTTCCTTTTCTTGGTGCTTTAACAAGGATCCAATCTGCTAGAATTTGAAAACCTGGCTTAAGAATATAACAGTAAGTGTTATCAAATAAAGTGGTATAACTTTGATCACAAAGTTGAGATACACTCAGTAAATTGTATTGTAAATTTTCACAAAAATTTACTTTCTCGAATTTAAGTACACCATTTGTTACCATTCCTTCACCAAGAATTTTACCTCCCTTCTTATCCCCACCAAATGGTACATATGAAGCATTTCTATGTTTGAAATCATGGAGGAGAGAACAGTTTCCTATCATATGCCTGGAATAAGCACTATCAGCATACCACTTGTTGTCACTCCTCTATGGATGTTCTTGTAGACAAAATGAAATTAATTAGAGCATTGAGCCTAAGCCTTAATGATCTTGGGCTTACTATTGGTGTCTAAAATTTTCCTTATGAATGAGTGTAGATGTTTCAAGTTTGATTTTAGACTCAGCTGGTTCATTACTGTTTGTTTGTTGTAAGGATGATTCTGTTGAAGATAAACATGAAAATCTTTGATCACGATCCATAGGTACTTCCTTTGTCACCTCTTCTTTGCTTTTCTTGTTCTTTGGAAATAGATGCTAATGCTTTACTAGAGAAGGTTTCTGCATCTTTTACCTTTGATTGTGGTACTTGATTACCCTTTTCAAAGTGATCATAGAAAACTTCATCTTTCAAATCTACCTTCTTATAAGGTGTCTTGCTCTGGGAGTGTTGCTTCTCCTTTTTCTTCTTTGTGTAGTTCTTAGTAGATGTTGGTTTCTTTGCCTTTTGAACCTTTTGTTTTCATTGCTACTTCTTTTGCTTCGAATATTCCTTACTATCACTTGATTGAGAGTCTGATTCACCATTCTCAGATTGTTGCTGCTTTGTACTTTTTGTTTTGTTCTTCTTGTTGAAATAACATTCTTCAGTAGAATGATTGTTCTTGTTATAAATAGCACAATGCTTGTTTAAGTAACAACCAGAAGTCAAGTGATTGTTTCATATTGCATATAGAGCAATAACTGCTGAAGTAACATTCATTTGTGTTGTGGTTGTACATGTCACACCATTTGCAGTATTTATCTTCTACATCACTTTTGGACTCTATTACTTTCTTCTTCTTTGCCTGCTTCTTTTGCTCCTTCAACTCTCTTTCAAACATTCCAACCAAAGAATGAGTACCACTTCCAGACATCACGTCAAATGGATATTGTTTCTGAGCATTCACAACTTTCTTAGGTTTCTTGCGTTTGTTGTTTACATTTGGTGATTCAGCAGATGATTTATTCTTCCATAGATCTTCTATGGATGTTGTCTATTTTGAAAGATCTACATTTTTCTTCTTCCATGGAAGTTCTACGATGGTTTTGACATTGTCTTCTTTGGCATGTGTCCTGAGGAAGTTACTTTCATTTCCATAGCTCCAACAATCACTTTAGCTCTAACAAATCTCTTCGATGAATGAGGTTTGTGCTGCTTGTTCAGCTGATGAATTCCTTCATTCGATTGAGCAATTCTTTTGTAGATGGTCTTCAACATGTTTCAGTGTATAGGTGGATAAGGTAGCTTAGCTTCCTCATGCACTTTTGGAATTATGAGTTCAATTAGCACATTCTTTCCCTTACCCGAACCAGCACATTTTTGTTCATTATGTTCATCAAGCTCATCCAAATCATCACAATCATCAAAATCATATTATGATTTATCTTGTTTTAAACATTCTGATTCAGATGAATCAGTTTAACTTACCTCATTATCTTCTTCATTTGCCATTTCATTAATTTCCATTTTTGGTGCATTTTTGGTACTTGAGACAAAATGGTTTGACAAACTATTGGTCATGGACTCAAGTAATATGGTATAGTTATCATTCAGTGGAGGTGCAACAACATGAAATCCCAGCCCATACCTATTCTTTGACTCAATATGAGTATTCAAACGTTTCTTATATTGCTATAATGATAATTGAAACTTCTGAAGTTTCACTTCAGTTGATGCATGATCAGACATTGATTTTGTTAAAGTGGTGGTCAAATGCTCAACCTGTGCTTTCAGATTATAATTTCAGACACAAGTTTATCCAAATCCTTTTGTAATGAAGTGATTTTGACCTGATATAATTTGTTTTCTCTCACATGAGATTCATTCAAAATTATTGTTTCTTTAACTTTGTTAGCCAACTATTAAGCATGGACTTTGTATCTTTCAACCTCTTCAACATAGCAAGAAGAACATAATCTATCCCTTACCTCTCTGGCCATAGGTGGGACTTTGTACTCCATGTTAGCCATCAATGCTTGATTCTCCTCCAGAACTTCCTTCTCATACATGCTCCAATTACAAGTCCCATCTTGTAGGATGATCAACCCAGTTTCTTTGGTGTTATTTGTGCCTGCCGAAGAACTTGTGGCTGGCAGGGATGACTTTGTAAGTTGAGGCTGCTTGAAGTTTCTTTGATTTGTTAGATGTTGTTGTTGAGTTTTTCTCAAGTCACTTATGGATTGCTGATTGCATACTCTTAAAAAGTGACCATACAAATTACACTTGTAGCATCTCACTTTTGATTTGTCAACACCAATCTTTTAGTTCTCCCTACTACAGCCATTCCCGTGTTCCTTCTCAGATACATCTTTGCTCTGTATGCAATCATGGCCATTTGTCATTTCTTCCACTTCATCAGGATGTAATTCTTTAAGGTGTTACTAATAAATGTTAGCAGGGGTCAAAGTGCTACCTAAATAACCTTGAAAGCTTGAACTGAAAGCTACAAAGGCTGCCATCTGTTTTTCTTATTCGAGTACTACAGTGATTGGTTCAGATCAGTTGTTTCTTTTGTTAGTTAGGGATCCCTTTGCTATTGCAGTTGAACTTTTTACATCATCATGTTTTCCTTTCACTTTCTTGTTTGAACTGCTTTAAAAAGTTGATTTAATGGACTTTGTTGCGTAGAAACATGCTTCCTCTTCATCATCACTTTCAATAAAAAAGCTTCTATCATCATCATTTGAAATGATAGCACTTCCAATACCTTTTGTTTCTTTGAGTTGATATGGTGCAATTGGTGATTTTACACTCTTGTTTCTTATTTTCTTATCTAACTCTAGAGCTTCAACTTTTTCCACAAAAGTATCTAACCGAATTGCTTTTAGATCAAGGTTATTCTTGAACATAGACACAGTTTGAATGTAGCTTTCTGGCAAGGTATGAAGCATCTTTTTGTTCAACTCTTCATTATCATATTCTAACTCAAAGATGTTCATCTCCGTAACAAGTTGCATGTATCTGTGGAGTTGTTGAGGAATAGAATCACCCTTAATATGATGAAAAGTTTCATATTGTGAATGAAGGGTATCCTTCATGATGGTTCTGATTTCATCACTTCCTTCACACTTTACGCAATGAGTTGGCTGTTTTGTATGCTTCACTTTGATCAAGGGGTCTTCTAATAGGCCTTAATATCAATTCTGACTCTCTTACAATCTTCAGGAGATAAATTGTTCAAACTTATAGGCTGATTGTTGTCCTTATAATCAGGTCCAAGAGTAGGTGGCATATAGGGACCTTCATTAATAGACACCCATAAATCAAAATTAGTGTAGTTGATATGACACCTGAATATGATTTTCCATGTTTTAAACCAGCTTTGTTTTCTGCATGATCGATATAAGTCACTCAAGACAAGTGTTCTCTCTTTAACTCACTGAGTTACCCCTAAAATGATGAAGCAGAATCCTCTAATAGTTGATAATAATATACTGAGTAAAGAACGCATAAGAAATGGTTTTCAAGATACATGTATATAATAATTCTCAATTCAAAGTATACAAGACTCTTACAAGGATGCTCTTATGAGCTTACAATAAGAACTATATATACTACTATCTACAGCCAGCTATACAAAAGGCAGCCAGCTAGAAACTTACTTACTAAACAAATACAACATTGCTAGTAGTAAGGTTTCTAGAATAAAATACTATCCTAGATAAGTAGTTATGACATGTCCATGACTTACCTTTTTGTTTACCAACTAAAGTTAGTAAATATACTAACTGATAAGGAATGAACAGTGAACTAAAGTATGGTCAACTACATGTCATGGGAAAACATCACGTAGTGTCTCAGAGGTTGTAGCGGTTTGTCAGAGGGACCATGCTAATATCCACTGGTTCATAGTAAGTTCTTTCGAAGGTTAACAGGCTTCGGAAGAACAAGTTCATCCAAAGCCATTTATACTTTCGAAGAATTTACTTCTTTCGATACTTTCGCTGGTCTTCAAGACTCTAGCTTTGGAAGTCATTGTCTTGAAATCTTCTTGAGTGTTGATACTTGAAAAGAGAGATGACTATGTCTTCGGAAGAAATGATTCCTCTTAGGAAGTTCCTTTATCTTTCATC
>BJCN01315565.1:0-16480 GCA_018326445.1 Flaveria brownii
GATGAAATGAGTGCTTTAAACAGAAATAATACTTGGGATCTTGTTTACCTTCCCCCAAATAGAAAAGCCATCGGTAGCAAATGGGTTTATAAAATAAAATATAAATCAACGGGTGAGATAGATCGATACAAAGCTCGGCTTGTAGCTAAAGGCTACAACCAAAAAGAGGGAATAGACTTCGATGAAACCTTCTCCCCCGTTGTAAAAATGGTGACTATTCGATGTGTTATTTCTCTTGCTATTCAAAATAACTGGCCCTTGTATCAACTTGACATTAATAATGCCTTTCTCTATGGCTCCCTAAATGAAGATGTTTATATGACCCTTCCCGAGGGCTATTTTTCGAAAAATGATACACGTGTGTGTAAATTAAACAAATCCTTGTATGGGCTAAAACAGGCTCCTCGTATGTGGAATGAAAAACTTGTAGGAGTTCTGTTAGCTAGCGAGTTTGTCCAAAGTAAAACGGATTATTCAATGTTTGTAAAATCCTCAAACTCTGGTTTCATTGTCTTGCTTGTTTACGTTGACGATATTATAATAACCGGAAATAGTGAGTCTGAAATTAAGGAGCTAAAACAGAGCCTCCAATCTGAATTTTTAATTAAAGACTTGGGTATTCTGAGATATTTTTTGGGTATTGAGGTTATCTACACAAAAAATGGTTGCTGTCTTTCTCAACGCAAATATTGTGTTGAGTTACTTGCTGAGTTTGGAATGACAGCCTGCAAACCTGTTAATACTCCTTTGGAGCAACATCACATTATTGCTGCTATGTGTCAACAAAATCAATCTGCCCTAAAAAATATCTCTGAATATCAAAAACTTATTGGTAAACTTATATACCTGTCTCACACCAGACCTGATATTTCCTATTCGGTTCAGTTTTTAAGTCAGTATATGCATAACCCAACTGAGTCTCACTTAAAACTTGCTTTACGTCTTCTGAGATATTTAAAAAAGGCTCCCGGAAATGGTCTTTCATTCTCTAAATCTGACTCGTTTGATTTGACTGCTTTTGCGGACTCCGACTGGGGAAAATGTTTAGGGTCTCGGAGGTCCGTAACTGGGTTTTGTGTGTTTCTGGGCCACTCTTTAATTTCTTGGAAAAGCAAAAAACAAAGCACGGTTTCTCGCTCGTCAGCTGAGGCGGAATACCGTGCAATGTGTGCTGCGTCTTGTGAAGTCCTTTGGTTAATAAACATGCTTAAAGAATTGCATGTGTCTGTGTCCTTGCCTGTTCTATTACATTGTGACAATAATGCTGCAGTTTCCATAGCTGCTAATCCTGTTTTCCATGACAGAACCAAACATTTCGAAATAGATCTTTTTTTCTTACGAGAAAAAATTGCTTCTGGAGTTATTACTACTGCTCCGATCGATTCTGAACAACAACCTGCTGATTTGTTTACTAAAGGACTGTTTCCTAAGCAACATGTTTTTTTAATATCCAAACTTAATATGTTTAATGCTTTCGGATATTGAATTATGGGGGGGTGTTAAAAATATAATTCAATATCGTATATATATTTTTTTATATTTCTGTTCTTTCTATTTTTTGCTGTTGGGCTTGCTTATTCCTGTGCAGGTTGGGCTTCCGAGTGCTCGTTTGGGCTTTCCTGTTGCTGGGCTTAAGAGCTGGTGGTGGCTTTAGGGTTTCGGTGTTTAGTGCGCCTCTTTATAAGGAACCTGAGTTCCGATTGCTCAAACACACAAAAAAATCTCAGCCTTCATCAAAAAACAATCAATCTCATTCTCTCTATTTCTCCTCTCGGCTGCTGCTGCTTCCATTCTTCATCGTGTGAATAGGTTCTTGGTTGTGAAGGTTAGTTCATATACAGTTTGATTTGTGACAAATACACTAAACATACCAACTAATATATCATACTCCTCAAAACCCACATGCATGATCGATTTCATGATAATTATTTAACATGCAACCATACATAACCTTTAACAATGATGTCTCAACATATCAAACATGGGTTCAAGCTAATAACCATACAATCAGGCTTAGATGAACCAAAATCGCATACCACAACTCCACATTAAAGACGAAACTGTAACACCAAGCTTCATTATCGAAACGTTCAAGATTACTTACCAAAAGCTTAAGATATCAAAAGGGGAAGGTAGAATCAAGCTTGGATCATCCTATTTACGATTTCATGAAGCGTTCAGACCCTCTCATTGATTTGTTCTCGTCGATTGTTGATCAGGAAGCGCCCTCGACTCCCCCTCTTCTTTTCCTTATTACCTCTTGGTAATTAGCCTAAGTCGTCCATTTTTTCCGCTAGATATGATAATAAATAACTCTAGCCATCCTTAACAATCTAAGTTAGGGAAATTTAATATGATTTTAACAAGTACACTTCTTCAACGTTCAAAATTCTAATTTAAATGTGTTATTGTATTTTATAAAATTACAATTTCAACTCTTATTAAACTTGCTAAGATATCTTTACTTATAAAAGCACTATTTTCACAATAAATTGTACTTGCTTTGATATATATTTATAAAAGCAATATATTTGAATCCCATATGAACCAGGATGTTACAAGTGTCTCTAGCACAATGGAGGAGGAAATCTGTATATACAAAGGAATAGGTTTATTAACAGTAATATTAAATTAATTAAATTACACAAAAAATGATCTAGAATATCAAAAAAATGTAAAATCGTAATATTCTCAAAAAGATATTGACACTTGTGATCGTACGTTTATTGTTCTTTTACTCGATTTCTTTGTTAGTAACTTCACTTGTAGCACCTTTTTAAAAGTTTTTTTTTTCACTAAAATGAATATTGAACCTCGATCGTGATTTTATCTTGTCTACTGATTGCAGGATCCATCTTTTTTCTGATTTCATTTGAATTTTATCTTTTGTTTATTTCTGTCATACTTAGTAATGTTTGTAACGATCTTGGCACCTGTCTTCATTGTATTAAGTTTTATCATTAACTTTATGTATTTAACTCTGGTGAATATTATGTTGGGAAACAAGCGGTCTCAAAGATCCCCAACAACCCTCCCAATGCTAACAATAGAGAAATATAACTGAACACAAGAATATACGTGGAAACTCCAAAACCGGAGAAAAAACCACGGGCCTCCAGAGAGAAAGATCCACTATGCAACAAATTGTTACAATCACATAGACTAATCTCTCAAGCCTCCCCCCGCCCAATTACACCCACACTCTCCAAAGTGTTTAAAAAATTTTCTACACTCTAAGACAAGAGAACTAGAAAAGAAATAAAGAACCAAACAATTCAAGTGTATTTTTAGTTGGGGCACTTTGAAACCAAAGCCTTGGACTTCTTTTATAAGCTTGGAGTCCTCCTAAACTTTCATCTTTGCACCAATGTGGGATGGGAACATTTTCATATAGCCAAAAATCCTAATATATTACCAGACCAAAGTTATTTTCTTGATTATTTTTTTATGTAATGTACGTGTCTACTATCTTACCAAATAATTAAAGTATCTTTTATATTTAGGAGCTTGGATAACTGAAGTTAGGAGGATTGTAGAGTGACGAAGGTGCTATGAAGAAATGCCGAACGCATTGCAGACATGCCTTTGGATATGGTTTCCTGCTTATATATCTTTCGGGTAGGTTTGAATATATATAAAACTTTCTATTTCAAATTTTATTGGCTTTTTAGGTGTGATTAATTTATTTAATAAATTATAAATAGAATTAATTGAGTAAAGTAAGGAATAATAATATGAAAATATATAATAAAAAAAAGAAACATCATTTTCTTTGCGGATGAAGATTTATAATTAGATACGTCTAGGTATTTAATTGGGTTGTTGGAAAAGTTAGTTGGATTTTCTTTGAAAAGGAAATACAAGAAATATATAATTAGTTGGTTGGTGGAAGCAGTATAATTTTTTAAAATGTATGTTAATCAAACCATATATTTGAACTTAAAGCTATCCTAAAGGCTTTCGGCATCATCTTTCTTACCCTAATACCAAGATGCCATGGGTGTGTTTGTGAGTTACGGCTTCATCATCGGGTTCACGAGTCTAGATTGCAAGTCATTGCCCCCACCCAAAGGGCTTGCAGCCGGTGTTTGCGCACTTGCTGATAGAACCTGATGTCTCAACCCAATAACACCTCGACCACCTTAATATACATAAAATCTAGAGGTGTAAACGAGCCAAGCCAGCTCGCAATCTACTCGGGATCTGCTTGAAAAAAGCTCGAATCGAGTCGAGCTTAAACAATCTCGAGCCCGAGCTCGAGCTCAGATTATTGCTCGTTTACTAAATGAGCTCGAGTCCGAGCTTCAGGATATCAAGCTCGAGCTGGCTCGCGAGACTAAACGAGCTTTTTGTATATACATATTTATTTATTTACATATTAAATGTATATAAATACATATTTACATAAATTATATTATTAAATATATTATTATGATAAAAAATAGTTAAATAATATATATATTGTGTTATATATAAAAAGTTACTTATAAATAATTATAAAAGTAATTATAAAAAAATACAAATTTAATAATTTAACAATAAATAAGTCGATCCCGAGCTTGAAAATTTTCTGACGAGTCGAGATCGAGCTTTATAAATAAAATTATAAACAAGCCGAGCTCGAGCTCGAGCTTCTTAAAACCAAAACGAGCCGAACTCGAGCCTAAGCGAGCTCGGGCTCAACTCGGCTCGTTTACACCCCTAATAAAATCTTTGTGTTCACAAGTGAAATTGTTGAAGCATATATACCCCTATCTGAGTTATTGCAATTAAAATCTTTATTCCTAAGTATAGTAGATTATAAACATTTATAATATTTAATAAAATAGAAAAGTATTGATGATATAAAAAAAATCAAGATCCTCGTGGGCTCATATATATGTTTTCTTAATTGATGTTTACATAAAATAATAATGACATCAACAAAAAAATGGAAAAATCAGTATTATTCCTTGATTAAAGCATTAAAAATATAATCTTTTAGTGATCCAGAGTTAAAAGAACTTTATTATAAAAGATCCCCTTCAAACGGACAAAAAATCCATTTGAAAATGACCTGCGTATATTTTTCGTAGTTACTTCCTAAATTTTCTTTATATAAGAGCATTTTTAAGCCTTCATCTATGTTCAAGTACTCAACTTCGTTATCATATTTTAACAAAATCATATAATATTTCTCTCCTTATTTTCTATCTCCATACCCCATCTTCATATTTCATAGAAACCAAACACATCCCTCCATCTTCACATTTCAAAAAAGATATAAATATTAGAGTTAATTACACGAATAGTCTCCTGAGACGTATTTCAGGTTTAGTCCCTACCTTAAAAAATTTACCGACGTGAACTCGAACTATGCATGTTACATACATAGACGGTCCCTAACACTAGCATATGTAAATTTCTTAGTAAGTTTTTAAAAATAACAATAATACCCTCCTGCAAATAAAGATAAATATAGATAGTTAATTAACTAAGAGGATGTTTAGGATTGTTTTTGAAGAGGAACTTATGACTTTTGGATGGGTAAAAAGACAGAAATACTCCTCTAAAAATCATAAGTTGTTTTTCAAAAACAATCTCAAACATGCGCTAATAGCGAGACCCATTAACAAATCTAACCCACCCCTCCCCCAGCCAAACCATCATCTCATCAAAAAAATAAGAACACCAAAAGCTTTCTAACACCACCACCACCACTAGAAATCAAATCACCATCATCTACATCGATCAGTTCATCATATTCATCATCATTGATAAGTTCATCATCAGTGCAACAGTAGATCTGATTTGAAAACGCCACCCACAGCCGCAGATCTGGTTCGAAACCACCGCCATCGACTACCAATCTTCCACTTCAGCGGTTCTTCTCCGCCGCTCACCACCGTATAAGATCTGGATCTGCATTGCAATGTCTTATTTCAAAGGAAGATCTTTCTAATTTTGATTTTCTAAACCCTACAAGATTGATGGAGGGGGCGGGGTTTGGTTTGAAGATACTTTTTATTTAGTGCATGATAATAATAATAATAATAATATAATAATACGATTTTTTTTATTGTATTTAATTGTTGAAGGAGGGGCATTTCGAACATTTCACATGCATTTCGAACATTTCACATGTGTTTACGCGGTCTATTTCATATTTAAAACAACATCGAACCACATTTTTTTCTTTATAACATTAACTCTTATATTCATAGACCTTACTCTTAAACTCATCAAATTCTAAACTAACTAAACTCATATCAGGATTTTTAATCTTAGTTTATTTTAGAGTAAATTACAAATTTTATTTTTCTATAATAGGTTAAATTATGGACCGACTCCTATGTTTTAAAAAATTTCGCTCTCTATCATTTATGCTAAAAAGATAATTCATTTATTTTACTCATATACAATACACAAAAGATGACTTAACTGGGAAACTTAACGTCCGTTAGTAAAAATAACAAAATCCGTGATAACTTTTCACATAAAAGATAAAGAGTGCAATTTACTCTTTATTTTAAAAAATCATTAACTTTTAGCATTAGATTACCAATCCAAATAACAATATCCAAATCAATTAATTTGTTCAAACCGCATAAATCGTAATTAATATTTAAGGATATTAATAAATCATTTTATAAGCCACAATTTCAACGAGTTGTTCGTCATAATAAATATTTGGTTGACTAGGAATCTTTGAGTGGGACCACACATGCCTACTTGGACTACTTTACACAATTCCCAATAATTTAACTTTTAGAAAGTCTCCTTGGACTATTCTCAAATTGCACTTTGAGTACGTGTATTAAGTTTTTTTAGAAAGTTTTAGTTATGAATCTTGAGTATGATTTGTTCATAAAAAAGTTGTGTTCAAATATGTTGGTTTAAAGGTATGGATTTGAAATAATGATATTGATACCCACCTAAAAGATAGGGTAAAAGTTATCCTTTCATATTATCAAGCAAGTGATAACGTATTATCAAAGGAGTCATCCATTAATTTTAAAAACAAATTAATTACTGACTTTAAAATTCTTTTTTTGTTAGTGTAGTCGTGAAATCGTAAACCATAAAAAAATATAATTTTTTTACTAGACAAACAACTTTTATAGAATTTTTAGACATTTGGACATGAATATATATTTTTCTATTTTTAAATCATGTACGATAAACGCTTAACATCATATCGCATATCACAATTACGCAATCGACCGTTACATGCACCTTGTCCACTTTGGATAACCTTCTATACTTTCTTA
Organism: Flaveria brownii; assembly: GCA_018326445.1. Lineage (NCBI taxonomy): Eukaryota > Viridiplantae > Streptophyta > Magnoliopsida > Asterales > Asteraceae > Flaveria > Flaveria brownii. The sequence goes on from BJCN01315565.1 coordinate 7,251, forward strand.
GGCAAATTTCAAACTTTTATCTCAAACATGTTATATTTTATTTGTAATATTTTTGTCTTATAGGTTATTGTACCTACAATTCAAAATAAATATATGAGCCCAACCACGGATTCATGAATCCCTAAATCAAGAAGATTGATCATGTCATTTTTCGTCAATAAAGCCCGAAATAAAGAAGATTAACAAGTCATTTTCAGTACATAAAACCCTAAATGAAGAAGATTAAACAAGTCGTTTTTGTGTATGACCTTAAATAGTCATCAAGCATTTACCCTTAACAATATTTAAGTGTATTTAAGATGACTTTCTTCAACTCCTCATGTGCTTGTTGTTTAGGTCTCGTCCATAATAAAAAAATATATATAAAATATATGAGTGGACAGGCTTAAATGTCAAAAAAATAATATCAAGTAAGGAAATTTTATCATATAACAATCATCATCAAAACATGTATCTCACACGTATTTAATTTCTAAACAATGTAATATTAGAAAGAACGTGATAAACAATTTTTTTATCTATATATAAGTTTTAGCTAATTAAGTCAATTATGAGCTAATCAAGTAAATTCTATAAAATTTAAACTATTTCTATAAAAAAAACCCCAGAATTTAAATTATTATAGTAACTAATAACTATGATTAAAATCAAATGCCAAAAGTAGAATCAAACTAAAAGCACATTACTTTTTATCAAAATTAAATAGACCCATGTTATATGCACATGACTTTGTTTAAACCAAAAGTCCAATAATCTTGGACCCAAAGTGCAAAACACATTACAACAAAATCAAAATCATAAATCACTAAATACTCAAGGGACCAAAATCGTACTTGAATACTTATCCTTATCAAACTAATAATAATATTTGCAATCTATCCAAACAATACTCACGATTATCCTTCAAATTTCAAATAACAATATCATCATCCCCTATATAAACACCACAATTCACCACCATATTCAATCAACCTCTCATCATGGCCGGAAAAACCCTTGCTCCGGTGGCCGGAGATCCCTCCGACGACGTTTGTACCGTAAAAGAAGTCGACTTAACCGTCCCGAAAACCGACGATCCAACAGTCCCAGTGCTCACGTTCCGAATGTGGGTGTTGGGCATAGCCACATGTGTGATCCTATCGTTTGTGAACCAGTTTTATTGGTATAGAACTGAGCCGCTATCGATAAGCTCGATAGCGGCTCAGGTGGCTACGGTGCCCATTGGTCACCTCATGGCACGAACCATAACGAACCGGGTGTTTTTTCAAGGGAGGTGGTGTGAGTTCACGTTGAACCCCGGTCCGTTTAATATTAAGGAGCATGTTTTGATCACTATTTTTGCGAATTCGGGTGCCGGTTCGGTTTACGCTACGCATATTTTGAGTGCTGTGAAGCTGTTTTATAAGAAGGAGTTTGCGTTTCTACCTGCGTTTATTGTTATGATTACCACTCAGGTAAAACATATTATTATTACTGTTACCGTTACTATTACTAACATTATTAGTTTTTTTATGTTACTGTTATTATTACTACTGTTACTTATACTGATTACGTGGTGTGAATATTGTAGGTTTTAGGGTTCGGTTGGGCCGGGCTTTTTCGGCGGTTTTTGGTGGAGCCCGGTGAGATGTGGTGGCCCTCTAACTTGATCCAGGTCTCCTTATTCAGGTATGTGTAAATTGTGATTACCAAATAGTTGGGTTGAGAGTTTGGGTCGGGTCAAGTCTGTTATGAAACAAAGTACTCGTTAACTTAAACACGATTAAATTACTTTTGTGGTGGTCATTCGTAATCGCATATTATGAATGTGACATATGTTTGACCCCCAATTTGTTAAGTTGAACGGGTACAAGTTTAGTTTCATTGGGTATGACCCGACCAAAGTTATTTTAAAACTCAAATATCTGAGAGGTATAATTGCGTTAAAATTTAAATGTTATTGTGGGTCAGTTGAGGGGGTTTTTAGCAGAAACCAAATATTAAACCGAAATCCGATTAGAACTAACTAGGTTTTCGGTTTCGGCATAATAAACTGAATATTTTTTTTTATTTTATATTTGTCTTATTATTTTTATAATTTGCTATTGGATCGGTTGGGTTAAACAGTTAGACCAAAACTGGTTGGACTAAATGCTAAACTTAAACAACAATTATTAGTTATTTGGTTTGACCGAATTTTAGGTTTTAATAGCTATTCGATTTCGGTTCTAATCGGTATCTGCTTGGATCGGTTTTCTATTTAATCGGTGTCAAACCGAATAATGAACACCCCTACGTATTCTTTCTTTTCGACCCGTATCTACTCAATTAAACACGCTATCGGGTCAAGAATAGTCAACCCAAAAAGTCAACATTTAATTTAGCCCATAACAAAAGTCAACACATAAATTCTAACACATATGTATGCTACTCATCACAGATCATTGCATGAGAATGAGAAGAGACCAAAGGGTGGCACCACAAGAACACAATTCTTCCTTATTGTTATGATCTGCAGCTTTGCATATTACATTTTCCCAGGATATCTTTTCCAAATCTTAACAGCAGTTTCATGGGTCTGCTGGATCAACCGCAAGTCTGTTCTCGTTAACCAGCTCGGTTCGGGCCAAAACGGGCTTGGGCTCGGTTCATTCGGGCTGGACTGGTCCACCATTGCATCATACCTCGGCAGCCCGTTGGCCAGCCCATGGTTCGCAACTGCAAACGTGGCTATCGGGTTCTCTTTAATGATGTTTGTGGTCACACCTTTGACTTATTGGAATAATGTCTATCGGGCCAAAAACTTCCCGTTTTACTCGATGGAACTGTTCAAGGGGGACGGGTCAAGTTACAACACTACCGCGGTTATTAACTCAAACTTCCAGCTTGATAAAATTGCCTATGAGCAACAAGGTCATTTATACATGAGTTCATTTTTTGCTATGACATATGGTCTTGGTTTCGCCACGCTGTCTGCAACAGTGGTCCATGTGTTGCTGTTTCATGGAAGGTAAGCGCGTGTGTTATTAGTTTGTAACACAGGTTTTATCGCGTTAAACAAAAGATAACATTTTTTTTTTGTTTTTTGGTTGTGATCAGGGATATATTGGATAAGATGAAAGGTGCATTTGGGAATCCTAAGGCTAGGAAGGTTGACGTGCACACGAGGCTTATGCGGGTCTATAAGCCCGTGCCAATGTGGTGGTTTTTGGTCATTCTGTTTCTGAATATCACGCTTATTTGCTTCGCGTGTCAACGTTATGCTGATACTCTTCAGTTGCCAATTTGGGGTGTTTTCTTAGCTTGTGGTGTTGCTATTGCCTTTACACTGCCTATTGGTATCATTGCTGCAACCACAAATCAGGTAAACAAGTATACTGTTTGACTTTTTTTTGTCAAACCTGTTTGGTTTCAAACTCGAAATTAAGAATAAATTTTGTACATTATCAACTTCTGTGATTTTCTGTTTGTATCTTTTGCTATGATTTCTAATTCTGTTATCAGATTTCCAACGTAGTTTTAACGAATTTTTTTATTACAGAAATTAAAATTTTAGTTTATTTGACCTGAAGTCTCATGTTTCTTGCATTCTGTTATAACAGCAACCAGGTCTGAACATCATCACCGAGTATATGATGGGCTATTTGTATCCTGGACGGCCCGTTGCAAACATGTGCTTTAAAGTCTACGGGTATATCAGCATGGTTCAAGCTTTGAGTTTTATTTCAGACTTCAAACTGGGACATTACATGAAGATCCCACCTAGAGCAATGTTCATGGCTCAAGTAAGCTTAAATATATCATTCTGTAATATAAAATACGCAACTTAAACATATTAAACATACCAACACTAACTATGTGTGCACGCGTTTGAATTTGTAGGTTCTTGGAACAATAATATCAGTCTGCGTATACCAAGTAACCGCGTGGATGCTAATGGCAAGCATTCCCAACCTATGCAACACTGCATTACTCCCAAAAGACAGTCAATGGAAGTGTCCAATGGACCATGTGTTCTATGATGCTTCTGTCATATGGGGTCTGGTTGGTCCACAAAGGATCTTTGGGAACCTCGGGGTCTACTCTGCGATCAACTACTTCTTCTTGGTGGGCGCTGTTTTGCCATTTGGCGTGTGGATAGCGCATAAGTGTTTCCCAACAAGGGGTTGGATCCGAAACATTCACTTCCCTGTGTTGTTGGGTGCCACTGCAATGATGCCTCCTGCTTCTGCTGTCAACTACACAAGTTGGATCCTTTTGGCGTTTCTTTCGGGCTATGTTGTTTTCAAGTTTTACCCTGAGGCTTGGCAACGGTATAACTATATTCTTGCGGGTGGGCTTGATGCTGGGACGGCTTTCATGAGTGTGTTTTTGTTCCTTGGGCTGCAAAACTCGGGGATTGCGGTTAACTGGTGGGGGAATAGTGGTGAAGGGTGTCCGCTTGCTACTTGTCCAACTGCTCCAGGCGTAGTCGTTGAAGGTTGTCCTGTTTTTAGTTAGTTTAGATCAGTTTCTTGTTTTCTTTTTGTTTTGAATTTTTTGGATTTTTTTAGTGTTGATGATTAGATATAGAACTTATTAACGTGAATATTATTGATGATTTTAAATTTAAGTACATGCTTTTAGTTTATATTCATAGTTCTCTTGCTATTTGAATGAACTCTTACTGTTTAAACATCTTGCTACTTACATTATTATAAATTTTCTTAATAAAGGATGATCTGCAGCTTTGCTTACTATATTGTTCCTGTGGAACAAGTATTGATATCAAAATTTGGTCTTGTTAAACAGCTCGGCTCATGCCAGCTCGCTCAGTTTAAACTATGAAGTTGTCCACATTGTATGTTGGCAGTCCGTTAGCCAACCCAAATGTGGATGAACGGGTCAGTTTTGGGTAGAACTATTATAAATAAACGAGTCAAGGTTTGGGTCAACCTGGCAGGTTTACGGGGTGATCAAATTATATCCATAGTAGTAATATGCAAAAATATAAAATATAGTTTGGTTAAACGGGTCATGTTCATGTAAAATTTTCAGGTTTATGTCGGTTTAACCTGCCAACCCAGTAGCACATGACCAAGTTTTAGGCAGCAACATAAACATATATTTCTTGCTATTCAAATAAAATACTTATTAATTAAAAATTTTCAAATAAAGGTACACACATACCCCTAAATTCAATGAATATTGTTGAATTTGTACAAATGGGTAAGAAACAAGTTTAAAAAAATTAGAAAAAAGATGATTGTTCATGAAGCACATTCAAATGAGCCAAAATCTTAGCAGCAACCGATTTCATACCACTGCTTCCTCTCTGTGTAATATCAACTAATGGCATCTGTGCTGATGCTTTATACTTCTGTTTATACTCTGGCAACCGGAATATTCTTTCCAACGCCACCAACGCCTTCTCCTGCAACCTCACAGACGGCGAACTCAACAGTTTCACCATTTTAGCAATCGCCCCACCGCCTTCCAACACCTTACTACCCTTCTGCAGTTGCTCACCAGTGACCAAAGTCAACAAAGCATCCAATGCAGCCTCACAGGCTCCAAAATCTGGTTCATCAAGAACTTTCACAAGGGGGCTTATGGCATTAGCTTCAAGAAGGCAAAATGAGGAGTCTGTTGTACAAATCCCCGAGTGGACCATGCAGCCCGTATCAGGTGACACCAAACAACAAGTTAAAAAGTTTGGTTTTCGCTCAACGGGCCTGCTTAAGCTGTTGGAACTTTCAGAAAAATGCTTGAGTGAAACTGCTGCATTCTTTTTAGTTAAGGCACTTCCTGAATATAGTAAGTTTACTATTACTGGAATGATCCCAGTTTCTGCTACTTTCTTTTGCAGCTCTTGATTAGACGAAATGGTGAATCGACAAAGAGAACCAGAAGCACTTTCTATCATGATCTCGGGCTTATGAAAGTGGTTAGAGAGAATGGAAATGATCACGTGAAGTGCCCCGGCTTCAAGTATCCATTGGGTCATTTTCGGGTTTTTGGGAAGGTTAGAGATGATCTCCATTGCAGCAACACCATCTTCGACGTTATCAGTAGTATTTATTATCTTAAGCAAAGTCTCGATGCATTTGGGCCCAACGTGTTCCATGAAAGCTTCATCGTCTCCATCTTTCGTTAAGGTACAGAACAGTTTAACCGAATTTGATCGAACAGTTTGGTTTTCATGTTCACATAACTGGACTAGTACTTGTACAGAACAAATCTGATGAAAGTGAATACGAATAAGTACCAGTTTGACTTGAATTTGCAATATTGGCTGACCAGACAGGTTGGGTAACGGGTCAAAATGGGTTTTTCTTTCCTTTAAAATGCTTTCTTTCTATCCTTTTTAAATTGTTAAATTATTATAAGAACCGTTATAGCAGAGTAATAATCTAAACTCTTGAAACTGTTTAAGATTCTATATGCATTAATATAAAATTTGGGTGATTTTCAACCCGTTTGACCCGTTTCCTTTTTCACTTTTTTTGACCATATAAGCAGATAGAGATAAAACATGCCTGAAACAACCCGTTTTTAACTCGCGTAAAAATAAAAAAAAAAACGCACCTTGCGTAAAGTTTTTCTGATGTACAAACCAGAAGGAGATTGACAAACTGCAAGAAATGTTCTGAGAACATTTTGTTGAACATTTGGGCCATTTAATGAGATTAAAGAAAACAATTTGAAAACATCCTCTTCAGATTCCAATAACATAATCTCCTCATGATCATTTTCTTGGGAAGTTAATGATACTGCTAGATTCATAACTGTTGCAGCAATCTTCTCAACCAGGCTCGGGATTGACAAGCTCTCACGATAGAGTATTCCCAACAAGATTGCAGTTGCATTTTGTTTAATCATTTTTAAACCGTTTTGTGACACGCTCGAGAGCTTCTCGAGGGCTAAAATGGCAGCTGTTTTCATATCTATATCGTTGTGGGAGAGCATGGTAACTAGTAACTCAACTGTAGTGTTCTCACAAACCATAAGTTTTCCATGATCCGTCATCTCGAGTTCTGATAATGTCTCAACCATCAAGCGTTGAACACTATCGGACCCTACATTGATCCGGTTTAGTTATTAATATTAAAAGATAGGTAACTTGATGCAAGGAACTAAACCTCTAACCAACTTAAACCGTATTTGAAAGCCATTTTTCTAGAGTAACCTGTATTTTATCTTATCCTACTGGTTAGCAGAGTATTAGTGGGTCCCGAAAGTTTATCACCAAGGCTAGTAATTTAAACAACACTTATGAGGTTAAAAATGTTCATTTTCTGATAAAAAAATTGCAAAGATGTAATTTTTTAAATGTGAAAAAATAGTGTTGACTTCTAAAGTCAAACCTGACCCATTGACTATTTTAGTTTGATAATTGATGGTAATTTACCTGAAGCAAGAAGATGAAGTAAAGGTCCAAAATAATTAGCCTTAGCCATCTGCACAATATTCTGATTAACAAAAGAAAGATTATCCAAAAGCTGTTTTGCATCATTTGCTGCTTGAGGATCATCGCTGCCCGATATGGTTACAAGAAGAAGTATGCAGCCTTGAGTGTTCCCGATCATGGTTCTTGCCAAATCGTTATCTGATAATTCAATTAGTAATTGTAATGCCAGCTTACTTTCTTCTATCTTTCGTGCTAGGGAACACACAATTAGTTTGATGGCGTCGTCTGTTTTTGCTATGCTTTCCTGCAAAGTTAACAATAGTAGATGAGAAACTTATGTCTTTACAGAGTGTTTGGATGCGTGTTTAAACTGATTTTGATTTTAATTATTCAAGTCATGGAAATCAGTAATCACTTTGAAAACACAAGTCCAAACACACATTTGAAGTGTGTTAGTGTGGATTGTGAACCTTTAACATATCTATAAACGTTATGTGGTAGATGATTAACTTATGAAATATTATAGGGCGCAATTTTGACCGAATTACTTAAAAAAATGGATTCCAGTCCAACCCGACCCGACCCCGTGCCAAAAAAAATCTTCACAACATATCTCAACTTAAAAACGTATAACTTGAGTTACGGTTGAAGTTATGGACCCATAAGTAACGGGCACAAAACATCTCAACACCCTGGATCATGTGACAAACCATAAAACCTCATGAATCTTCGATTCGAGTAACCCATGCGTTTAGTTATAAAGTTTTTCAAACTTGACTCGACCTGTCAAACTCAGAATCACACCGCGATAAACCATAAACCGTAAACATACCTTCCTACCATCATGATTATCCGCAAGTACCCTCAGAATCTCGAGAACAAGTGACCTAACTTTAACACTCTTGTTCCTAAGAAGCTTCACAAACACAGGCAAATAGTCCTCCATCATCACCCACTCAAGATGCACATCTCTCTCCATTATCAACACCTGCAACTTCCCCAAACACACAATCACCTCATCTTCATCTTCTTCACCAACAATCTTCTTCTTCATCGCCCCAATTACAATCATCGTGTTCCGATCCCTCCACTCCTCAATCGACTGCCGGAGCGTCTTGTTCGTCCTCAACGCCGACGACTCCAACGGCGTTTTAGTCACCGGACATCTGTCGTCCTCAGTTAACCACCGTTCGATCGCAACCCTCTCGAAGCTGTATCCCATCGGAGTCTCCACCGGATCGCTCATCACGTCGCCGGTGATCGGACAGTAGAACGATTGCAGTGGCTCCAATGGTTGTTGACCCAATGAGTTTCGTTTGCTCAAATACTTTTGCTCACGTTCTTCAATTGTTGATATAACATCGGCTTTTCCCAATAGTCTGATTATCTGTTCGATTTGTAAACATTCAGGTGAGTTAATGGTTAACTCTGTTTTCTCCATTTCATGTTTGAAAGATTCGTACTCTGTTCGCAATGCTGATTGCTCTGGTGAAACCCCAATTGCGTTCGCGATTGAAATGAGTAAATTGTTGGTGAATGATCTGTCTACGTGTCTTTCTCGGATACCCAATTGGATTTTCTCTCTGATTTCATCTTCAATTGGTGTTGTTTGATAGTTTGTGTTCATCATCATGTTCGAAAGATTGATGATTTCTTGATTGATTACTCTGTTGTTGGAAAACAGAGGAGCTAAGAGAATCAGGGTACCACTGAGATGTTTTGTGTTTTGGTCCAAGAGTGTGATGATCTTGTGGGAGTTGAGGAGGAGGTAGATCTTGTGTCGGGTGGTGCATTCGATCGCGAGTGATTTGGCTTCAGTGACATGTTTTGTAAGCGCGATAATGGCGGGTTGTGAGGTTTG
>BJCN01315568.1:0-15790 GCA_018326445.1 Flaveria brownii
TACATGTTTGTGATCGTCTCAGCATGGGGAACAAAAGCCCCATGGTTATCAACGTTCACAGAATCGATTGGCGATTCAATTTAAGCTCAATCGAATCTAGGGTTCTTAAGGATTTGGGGATACCTAATTAACCTTTCTTTTAAGAATTAAAACCAAATTCCTAACGCGGCTGAGAGCTTTAGTTCACTAGTTACCCATCTCCACTCCCACCTTGAGGTCCCGAGTTTGAACCCGGGCAACCCCATACATTATTTAAAAAGGGCTTTTTAAGCCTAATTTTAATTATAGGAAAATTTTAATAAACATAAAAATGATTTTACAAACTTCTAATATTTTTAAAATCATCTAAATATTTTCTATAAATTTAATTGGTAAAGTCTTTTAACATTTTATTATAAAATTTATTTACTAATGTTATAACTAAATATATTATTTATAAAAAAATGATTTATAAACTTGTTAGATTTTTAAGACACCATATTATTTTCTGTAAATTTATTTAATAAAATATTTTAATACTTTTTATTAAATGATTTAAATAAATAATATATTTAGTTTATTTTCTTATAAAATGGATTTTAAGTAGTGGTTTAAATCACTAAATTATTTGTTCAACAATATACATTTATAAATGACGATTACTATTCTTACTTATAACTAAATTTATTACAAATAGTTTTTTCTTGTATTTCTATATACAAAAATGTACACTTAGTATATTTCACTTGCTTTTTATTAAAACACATAAATGATAAATTTTGTGATAAAAATATTTAACGTACTTACAAAAATCCCCAAATTTCACTTAAAACCCTAGTTCGTGTTAAAACATTAAACTTACTAATAAAACTTTAACCTTGTGAATATATTTATATATTTAGGTGTCTTGTGACGATTCACGTGGAACGACGCTTATTAATATTCTTATTCAGTCGTCATATTTATACTTATTGATCATGTGAGTTCTCCATGCCCCGTTTTATGTTATTTCACACCGTTTTGGGGTGAAACATGTTACATTATTCAACATACACTTATAAACGTTTAAATCTTACAAACGCACATGCAATTCATACTTTTATTTTGTCATGGTTATTTGTGTTATTGTAAGTCTTATATGAGATACATATATTGTTTACAATCATCAACTATTGCTAGCCTGGCGACGTCTTAGATCTTTGGGCCTGACAAGCCTATTTGGTGATAAAGTCGATGTATTGCCGACTCCTGATGACGTATGCTTGTTCATCATGGGAACCAAGTACACTTAGCTAATCATATAAACTTATATTCTAGTCGAGGTTTGATTGTACTATATGTGTTCTATAAACTTGCTAATTCATAACCTATGACATGAATTGCTACTTGAAACCCATGGGATATTATGTATGTGAAACCCTTGGAAACTCACTAACTTTATAATTGACTCGTTATTTTTAACATGTTTCAGGAAATGCCCAAGTTTGAAGTCACTATTTGAAGCTTGCAATAATCTAGGATTTGGACCTGGCTAAAAGAATAAAAGACTATGTTATGCTTTGTTTTGTTTGACTTATTTTATGTTGAAACTTATGATTGTAATTGCATTTAAAACTTATGATAATAATATTTACATTTAAGGTTAGCGTTATGTGGCTGTGAACGATCTTAACTCTCACACCTCGACGTTTCCGCCGTCAATATTGGGGTGTGACATTTGGACTACACGTGTTGTCTGCTGCATAATATTATGATGCAAAACCATAATTAAAAAAAAAAAACTCACATCACAACTAATGGTACATGTCACACACTCAAGCTACACTATGAACCAACCAATCAAATGTAACGTATACTTTATCGCGTTACAACGATGTCATTACACGTGTTTTTTATGTATCTTTTGAGTTGGTATACATTTGAACATAAATTCTAATTGTAAAAAAGTTAATCACGTATAATGTTGCTATGTCTCAATATCGTCCACCATGCGACGGGTTAGAAAAGTAGTGTAATAACATTTGGCTAGATTGATAGTATCAACTGTTATTTCAATTAAAATATATATAATTTTGGGATAAAAATGATAGATTGATGGTGGTGATTTACTGATATAAATCCCCAGAGTTAAAACCGTAAAGACGTGTCATTCACGAGTAAACGTGTCAACCCAGGGAAAAGACACAGAACGCCACGTGTCACACCATCGTCTTCTCCACCTCCCCATTACACCATAAATCAAACCCACCATTGTTGTGCCGATCTTCTGTTATTCAATCACACACTACACTCAACCAAAAAACAACTTTTAACATCAAATCATCATCATCAATCATGAAGGTTCACGACACAAGATCACACAATCACTCCTCTGGTGACGAAGAGAAAATCATCATGACGAGGAAACAAAAGGCGGAGAAACAAGAACACGATCACCCCACCAAGAAACAAGAACACGATCACCCCACTAAGAAACCCAAATCGGAAGACACACACAACGGCAATGCAACCGACAAATCGGCGAACGACGTCGTTACGGAGTTTGATAAGTTCTGTAAAGCCACGAGTCAGCATCTCTCTGTTCAACAGATGCGAGAGATACTCGAATCCAATGATGTTGATGCTTCTGGTTTTGATGACACCGTTGTCGCTCGATGGTAAGTTGTAAAGTAGTAAAATTTGTTCGTGTTTCTGTGAGGAAATAACACAAACAGTTGGTGTGTATCGTAAAGTTTTGTTTTTTGTGTGTTGTTTACAGTCAAGATATGATGTTTTATGGGGCGTTAAGCGAGTGTCCCGTGTGTGGGGGATCATTGGAGTGTGTTGGTCAGAAGAATTATAGCTGTAAAGGATCGTATAGTGAGTGGTCTACTTGCACGTACAACACAAGGGATCCTCCAAGACGAGATGAACCCATCAAATTCCCTGAGTTTGTGAAGGAATCCGCTGTTTTTGATGTAATTTTATCCCTTTTATGCTCTGTTTTTGCTAAAGATCCAAGTATTTTGACCGTTTAATCTCATCTTCTTCATGATATACATATGATGATAGTTGTTGAAGAAGCATCAAGATCCAAAAGGGAGACCGAAGAGGGAGCTGAAAGCCACAGATAAACCCTTTGCAGGGATGCTAATATCGCTATCGGGTCGACTATCGCGCACCCATGTATGAATATCAACAGTCAGACGTTGTGTTATTGTTCTGGAAATATGAACTTGCAGGTTGTTTTTACTGTTTACATGGTGTTCTTGCAGCAATATTGGAAGTCGAAGATCGAAAAGCATGGTGGAAAGGTAGCCAACCATGTTATCGGTATGAGCCTGCATCAGCTAGTTGCATTATATGTGTCAATGGTTGTATTGTCTTGAGAGTTTAGTGGGTTTATTATCGTTGTTTTTGGCTTCAGGGGTGACTTGTTTAGTAGTGTCTCCTTCCGAAAGAGACCGAGGAGGTTCATCGAAAGTGACTGAAGCATTGTTAGTGTCTCTTTAGCTAGTCTCAGCTCCTAAATGTTGTAACAAGTACATAAATGTTCATATTTTGTGTGATCGAACAGAGAACGAGGTATACCGGTGGTACGTGAAGCGTGGTTGAATGACAGCATTGAAAAACAAGAACCACAACCTATGGATGCTTATGATGTAGTTAGTGATCTGGCTGTTGATGGCAAAGGAATCCCATGGGACATGCAAGATCCAAGTCAAGAAGCCCTTGAATCTTTAAATGCAGAAGTAAAAGAATCACACTTTTAGAGTTTTCACCATGTTTAGTAAGATTCTGCTATCTTTTTCACATGGGTTCTTTAACTTCTTGCAGATTAAGATGTATGGTAAAAGAGGGGTACATAAAGATAGCAAATTGGATAAAGAAGGTGGTGTTATCTTTGAGAAAGATGGGATCTTGTACAATTGTGCATTTTCTGTTAGTGACAGAGGCCGAAAAGTCAACGAGTACTCTTCAGTGAATGAGTTTGACCTTTTCTGTTTCTCTTTTGGTGATTAGTGTTGTTGAGTGTGTTGTTTTTGTAGGTTTTGTGTTACGCAGCTAATCATGGTGCCGGAAAACCGGTTGCATTTGTACTTGAAGAAGGGGAAAGTTGGTGCTGACCCGCGTGCAGAAGAACGGGTTGAAGAATGGCAGAATGTAGACGATGCGATTAAGGAGTTCGCTAGACTGTTTGAGGAATTAACTGGCAATGAGTTTGAGCCATGGGAGAGAGAGAAGAAGATCCAAAAGAAACCACATAAATTTTTCCCAATTGACATGGTAGTTGACTGTATCCAAACGAAGATTTGACTGAAAAGATTAATGTTTGTAATTATGTTTTATGTAATGTAGGATGATGGTTATGATGTGAGATATGGTGGTTTGGCTCTAAGGCAGCTCGGTGCAGCTGCGGTTCATTGCAATCTCGACCCGATGGTGGCGAATTTCATGAAAGTCCTGTGTGGTCAAGAGATTTACAGGTATGCTTTGATGGAGCTGGGACTTGATGCACCTGACTTGCCTGTGGCCATGCTTACAGATTTGCATATCAAACGATGTGAGTCTCAAATTCAAGTTCAAATTTTAACCTGTCGAATTCCCGCAGTAGCTAAATACTATACAATGCCATCATAGGCGAAGACACTTTACTGGAATTTGCTGAGAAACTAATGAATACAAAGGGGAGTGAACAGAAAACAGATGCTATGTGGTCAGACTTCAGTCAAAGATGGTTTACTCTGTTGCATTCCACAAGGCCTTTTATGTTCAGGGACCATCAAGACCTTGCAGAACATGTGAGAAATTGGAATTAGTGATCGATTGGGTTAACAATTTCTTTCTAATGTGAACATACTAATCGATTAAGTTCTTTGTATAGGCTGCATCTGCACTAGAAACTGTGAGGGACATTAATGTGGCTTCAAGGATTATAGAGGATATGAGTGGTGCCACAATCGATGATCCACTGTTTGATCGCTATGAGAAATTAGGTTGCTCAATTTCTCCATTAGAGAAAGAATCAGAAGACTACGGCATGATTGTTAAATATCTTGAAAAAACCTATGAGCCTGTGAAAGTTGGAGAAGTTGTAAGATACCCGTTTGCAACTTATGTTGTTCTCTCTATTGTCATTGAACGATTCAACAGTAGAATTCACCATTACCAGTTTAATCTTTCTCATTGGTTTTGTGGTTTAGAGCTATGGAGTGTCTGTGGAGAATATCTTTCAAGTGGAAGTGAGTGCAGGCCCTTCATATAACGAGATCAAAAAGCTCCCGAATAAAGTTCTTCTATGGTGTGGTAAGAATCACTAAAGAAAACCATGTTTAGTGCAACTTAAAGATTTAGGATTATCTTCATTGATTTCGATTTTTTAACTTCAGGTACGCGAAGTTCAAATCTTTTAAGGCACTTGCATAAAGGATTCTTGCCTGCAGTATGCTTACTACCGGTTTCAGGATACATGGTAACAATCATCAGTGGTTTCATTGAAGTTATTGTACAATACGTTGTCACTGATCACATGTTCTACAGTTTGGTAAATCGATCGTGTGTTCTGATGCGGCTGCAGAAGCTGCTCGATTTGGGTATACAGCTGTGGACAGACCAGAGGGATTTCTAGTTTTGGCTGTTGCTTCTCTAGGGGATGAAATCACAGAACTGACCTCACCGCCTGAGGTACATGAATCCTGCATGATCTTATTACCAGCATGTGATCGAGTTAAACATAACACAAGTACACGATTTTGTAGGATACGAAGTCTTTAGAAGAAAAAAAAGCTGGAGTGATGGGGCTGGGGAGGAAGAAAACCGACGAAAAGGAGCATTTTGTTTGGAAAGATGATATCAAAGTGCCTTGTGGTAGTCTGGTTGCATCTGAGCATCAAGACAGCATTCTTGAATTCAATGAATATGCTGTTTATGATCCTAAACAGGTGACTGTTCAATAACTCGTACAATGTACATTAGTAATGTGTTCTGTTGTGCAGTAGTGCAATAGTGCAAGTGTGTTTGATCTTTGCTCATTTGGATTTGCAGGTATGCATGAGGTTTCTGGTTGGAGTGAAGTTCGAGGAACAAGACGTTGTGTACGAAGATGTAGATCCGGCTGGTACCGATGCTCAGGTGGAATAAGTGGAATAAGAAGGTTGATGTAAAAGATGACTGTTGATGTGGATGAATGTTTTTTGGGTTCTTTGAAATGGGGACATCAATGGTGGTCTGTTTTGGTGTAGGAAATCATTGATGCCATCATGTAGATGATGAATGGCATCATGTCTATCGGATATATATTTATGTATGTATGTTTTTACTGTGTCTTTTGTGTATATAGTTGACATTGTACATACCTTAAGGACAATGGTGTTTGGGGTCTATAGCTATATAATGTAGAACTTTTTCAGAATTTTTTTGAAGGTGACTGTGCGACCCTGCATACCCTGCAAATGTGTTATTTTAACCGGGGCTATCTTATCCATGTCCAGCTTGAATCGCACCACCAACCTTCGGGGCTATCTATCCGTGTCCCAGCCTGAATCGTACTACCAACCTCCTCAGGAGATTACTGGGAAAACTTTCTGGTTTAAATCTGAGTATATTGTTTAACATGAGACTTGAATCTATAATCTCTTCTATTTCTACATATCATGAGTATTTCATCTTAACCAGTTGAGCTAAGTATTATTAGTAGGATTTTCTTAGATAGAGCGTATATCATATTATCGTGTATACTGTAATGTTAAGAAAGTTTTTTTTACTTCTACTTAGCTTGGTAATTTTCTCAAATATTAAATTTATCCGAATGTCATTTTTGGTATTTTTCTACTGAGCGACATAGTAAGTCATGGGTACAAAGCTAATTTACTAGTCGTTTCATAAAGTGGACTGAAGTCCACGTATAGAGCAAATGTAATGTCTAAAGAAAGTTAGTATGGCTAATGTAAAGTTGAATGCACGGCCAACTATCCCAATTGTATTTTAGAACTAGAAGTTAAGCTGGCCAATCTCCCAAAGTAGAACTAGAAATTTAGGTCAGCGCGATATAGCGTGTGTAAAATCTTTGTTAACGTACTCAAGTAAATAAGAGAAATGTATGAAGTTAGTATATAGTGATACAAACATCATTCGATCGGTATCGGTTTAGCATTTTGCGGGGTGAGTTGGACGGTGAAAAGACACATAAAGTTAGTATCATTAGCTTAATTAAAGCTATCTTCCCAAATAAGCGTATAAGAAAAAAATAGAAAAGTTTTGCTGCCCAATTGGTTGCTGAAATGTGGTTGGTTGCTGGTAAAGCCACCAACCTTTGTTTTTAAGTAGTAAACTATAATTTCAACTCATGCAATTAGTGGATATAATGTAATATTTATCGAAATATAAGGTTTAATTACAGCGAGTGTATAGCCTAATATGTCAAAGAATTTAAGAAAGTGTATATCATAGCTTGTTGAAGATGATGTTTATTCGCTGATAACAACCATATAGTGTTGTGAAAGGTGAGTAGCGAACTTGTTATTATCTATCAATTATTTTAATTTAAAACAATCTTATTTGAACATTTTATGTTCTTTTATAGTAAAATGAAACCTTTTATAAAAATATATAAACCGTTTCAGACAAGTAAAAACAAAAACATTTTAGAAAATAATTAGGAATTGATGCGGTTTTAATGGGGCCGACAACTTATTTTAGTGTTAGTGGTTGTTGTGGCAAAGCTGAGGTGACTCACAAGTTGTGATGGCCTAGGTGTAGCCAATGATGGCCACGACAACAACAATAGCGTCTTTGATGATGATAATAATAATGATACTAAGGGAGTAAAAGATTTTAGTTTTTTATATCAAGCTGATTTAGCCTTCAATATGCTATCTGAATTGTTATAAACTTTTATCAAAACTTTTAAATGTTAGAATTTAAAGTGTGTTTGGGACTACTTTATTTTAGTTGTAAAAAGCTTTTGATAAAAAAATTTATTAACTTATGATTTTTTAAAGGAAGTTTCTAAAAAAATATTTGAATTAGCTTATAAATCAAAAAGCTAATAAGTTATTTTTTTTTTTTAAATGTTCGGTTTAGTTTATTGGGTGAGTTATTCTACAAAGTGTATTTTTGATACAAAGTGTGAGAAGACACAATGAGCCTAAAAAAGTCACAAAAAATTAATATCTCACATTGTAAATCGAATTTTAAAAAAGTACTTCGGAGCCTCTATTTCTCTCGTTGTCCTCTTTCAGAAAAAAAATAAAAAAATAATATTTTTTTTCATTGTGTCTTTATATGACACAATGACGTAATTGTGTCTTTTATATTGATACAATGACGTCATTGTGTCTTTCATAATGACACAATTAAGTCATTGTATCTTTCATAAATGACACAATAAAAAACGTTAATTTTTTTATTTTTTTTAATTTTTCATTTATTTTTTTCTTAGTGAGGACAACTAGGTGAACAAAAGCTCTGAATTACTTTTTTGAAATTCGATTTAGACTGTGAGATATAATTTTTTGGTGTATTTTTTTGACTCATTGTGTCTTCTCATACTTTGTAATAAAAATACACTTTGTAGTAAAATACACTTTGTATTTAAATTTTTTTCTAGTTTATTCATGTGTCAAATGAAAAAAAAATAATAATAACACTCTTTTAAACATCAATAAACTAACAAAAAAAATTATAAGGGTATAATAGGAAATTATGAATTAAAAATGTTTTTTCTTTTAAAAAAATTAACATCTTTATTAACTTCTAACAAGTTAATAAATGAAAAATAGCTTAAAAATAAATAATCTTTTAGTAAGATTACAACAATAAGCAATAGAATGTAAAGTATAAATATGATGATAAACAACTTGATGATAAACAACTTGATGATAAACAACTTTGAATAATCGAACTTTTGAGGTCGTCGCAAGACCGCATCAAAAAGAAACAAATCAAAGCACCAAAAGCAAACGATGATCATATCTGTAATCCAATCCCCACGTTAAGATTCAATACATCCGAAGTGATCCATCATCTTCCTTGATCAAATCCCCAAATCAAATCATCAATCACCTGTAACCTCCGATCAACCTCACAATCCGATCATTCATCTGTTTCTAGGGTTTTATTTCCACAATCCTTCTTTTCAACCACAATTTCATTTCCAAAAGCTGTTGATTGTAATTCGTATGTGCGATGTATAGCAATTTCAAAGAACAAGCAATAGAGTACGTAAAACAAGCTGTACAAGAAGATAATGCGGGAAATTACGCGAAAGCGTTCCCGTTGTACATGAACGCGCTGGAGTACTTCAGAACTCATTTGAAGTACGAGAAAAACCCTAAGATTCGTGAGGCGATCACGCAGAAATTCACCGAGTATTTGCGTCGTGCGGAGGAGATTAGGGCTGGTATTGATGATGGCGGAGCAGGCCCGGCGGCGAGCGGTGGCGATGCGGCGGTGGCTGCACGGCCGAAGGTGAAACCGAAGGATGGTGAGGGAGATGGTGAGGATCCGGAGCAATCGAAGCTTAGGGCTGGATTGCACTCTGCGATTGTTCGGGAGAAACCTAATGTAAAGTGGAGTGATGTTGCAGGGCTTGAGAGTGCTAAACAGGCGTTACAGGAAGCGGTTATTCTGCCTGTTAAGTTCCCGCAGTTCTTCACTGGTTAGTGAGCTTCATGTGAATTGTGATCATCTGTTGCTCATAATGGTTTGATTTGTTTGAATCTGCAACTTGTTATGTTTATGTGAGTACAGCAAATGTTAATTCTTGAATGATTAATGAAGTGTTTAAACTTTCGAATTGGTCTGGAGTTACCATCTTATCGACAGCGCTTGTGATGTTCATTCTTTAGATGATTAGATCTCCATTTGAGGGCTAAATCACTTGTAGTTCTGTTTAGTATCCAAATATTGCAAGTTTCTTGAATTGAGAAGTGTGGTCATTAAGCTTTCACTCTAGATTTATACTATTGTATACATGGTTTTGTGACTTTTGTCTAAATGCAACCTCGAGACTAGGAAGCTGTTTACAAATATCAAGGGATTTAGTTATATCTTTTGTAGTTGATGCTTTACGCTTTTAGTCTTTTACTTGTGAATTACAAATATCCAAATGAATCACATGCTATTGGTGGACGCTTGCTGTATTTGTGCATCTTTTAGATATATTCATTATCTTCGTTTACAAGCTGAGAAATTGTTTGCTCGCAGGTAAAAGGCGGCCATGGAGAGCTTTTCTTTTGTATGGTCCACCTGGTACAGGAAAATCATACTTGGCAAAAGCTGTTGCTACTGAAGCAGACTCTACATTTTTCAGGTGTAAATTTTGTAATCACGTAGTTCTGCTTATTATGTAATTAGTAAGTACACATGTTTGTATTTATTAACTTGGTCTGTTCGCTTTGTGCAGTGTTTCTTCATCAGATCTAGTTTCAAAGTGGATGGGGGAAAGTGAAAAACTGGTTTCAAATCTATTTCAAATGGCCCGTGAAAGTGCGCCTTCTATCATCTTCATTGATGAAATCGATTCTTTAAGTGGCCAGCGTGGCGAAGGCAATGAAAGTGAAGCTTCAAGACGCATCAAAACTGAAATTCTTGTTCAGATGCAGGTAATGTTGGAACCTGTAGTTTCCATTTGCTAAGATTTCTATCGGCTAACTTCATAAACATAACGAACTTTCCTCAAATCTATTCTGAGTAACATAGTATCTTTTCACACTAAAAGGCACTAGCTTTCAAATGTTTTGTTTACTACTGAACTAAGAATGGTCATTTCCCACGTGTCTCCGTTTACTACTGAACTATACGGTTTTACAATTTACCCAAATTAGAATTTTTTGAAAGTTGATACATTTTCAAGAGCAAGGAATACACCATATTACCACATAAGTAAAGTTGGTTACTTTTTTATACAATTAGCTCAATTTCTGTTTAAGGATTTGTCTAAATACCAACTCTGTATTTCCAGGGTGTAGGAACCAATGATGATAAAGTTCTTGTACTTGCAGCCACAAATACACCATACTCTCTAGATCAGGTACTCATTAGATAATTATAAACTTGTAAAGTAATATATTTATCAAACTAACCTTTAGCAAATTTATTATTCATGGACCATCCTTGCAGGCTATCCGGAGGCGATTTGATAAGCGTATATACATCCCACTTCCTGATTTGAAGGCCCGCCAGCATATATTCAAAGTGAGATATATCCTGCACAGAGATGCTCATGAGCCTCAAGCAAATAATTTTTTTCTTTTCTATACTATGTGGTTTGCTATGGTTTGATATGATATACAGGTGCATTTAGGAGATACTCCCCATAACTTGAATGAAAGCGACTTTGAAAGTTTGGCACGTAAGACTGAAGGATTTTCTGGTTCGGATATTGCTGTTTGTGTAAGTGGCAGGCTCTACATAACAATAATCACTTTACATGTTCTTGTTAAGGTTAATGTTGGCTTTTTTGTAGGTTAAGGTTAATGTTGGCTTTTTTGCAGGTTAAAGATGTTTTATTCGAACCTGTACGTAAGACTCAAGATGCTATGTTCTTTGTTCAGACAAATGAGGGTTTGTGGGTCCCATGTGGACCCAAACATCCGGGTGCGGTTCAGATCACAATGCAGGAGCTGGCTGCACAAGGCCTTGCTGAAAAGGTAGTAACCTTTCTGAATATGCAACTAATTTCACTTTTTTTTCTAATCTTTTCTAAAAGTAACTAAAAGATATATACTCCTTTATGACATTGATTAACTTAATAATACAGATTAGTCCACCTCCAATTACAAGATCAGATTTTGATAAGGTTCTGGCAAGGCAGAAGCCAACGGTAAGTAAAAGTGACCTTGAGGTTCATGAGAGATTTACAAAGGAGTTTGGAGAAGAAGGTTAATTTGGACTGTTCATGTCAACAAATGATTGTATCTTGTACTTGTTGGTGTTGGAAATCGAGTTTATTTAACCTTTAATATTGCTCCTTCAAATCATGTATAAAGTTTTTTTTACTTATAAACTGTACAACTTGTATTGTTCTTGTTAATGCTCACTCTCCTTTAATATACATAAATTGTATACATGGGTATCATAGACCATAGATGGGTAATATGTTCAACAAAACATGGGGTGGGACGGTTCCTAAATAAATTAGAATCTATCACCCTTCACCTTTATAACAACTGTTAGCCGCACGTCTCTTATTATTGGCACCACCACCTCAACAACTGTCTAAGATTTTTATTCTCACCATCGTCACTCCCTTGCAACGACGACATCGCCACCATGTCATCACAACTGCCACCACTTCTATTGTCATGACTCGTTACAACTTTAAAAGAAAATACAAACCAAACATGATTATTTTGTTAACAAAATACATAAAAGAAATTCAATTGTTTTGATAGATTTTAGTTTTTTAAAATTTCCAATTCATCTGATAAATTTAAAAATCAAATATAATTTTCTTATTATAGATTTCAAGAAAAATTAATGAACCAAACGCACTTAGCATTTCATGTGTTCCAACTTTCAAGATTACAAAAAAAGCCTTCTTCTATTAAGGGTTAAATGAGACGTATTAAATAAACACTTCAGAAGTGTTTATTTCACCTGATTTACTATTAAACCGAAATCATTGACTACATTGCCTGGGATCAAGAATTTGAGAGCGATAACTGACAGTTGGGTCAAACCGCCATAGGATGAACAGCATAATGATCGGCGTGCTGCAGGCGTTGTAACTCCAGATGGTTCAGAAATCATGTTTCATTGAAGTTGGGTCCTGCAAGCCATCTTGCCAATTTTCTTCATTAGTATACACACTATCATGAAGCTTTTCAAGGGATGATCACCAATATTCACCACAAGAACATACACCATCTTTAAAATGATGAAACCGGTTCGAATCCCTAACAATTATTTCCCTTTCTTCAATCTTAGAAATTAACTTAAACACTGTATGACAATCACCACAGACCCTAAGGTTCTTCACAATCTGCAACAATGTTCCAGGAGGTGTAGAGATTAACCCATATGCAACAGCTAACCTCTCACTATGACCAAAAAGAATATCTTCCTTATGTTCATCTTCAACATCATGAAGCACATAATTAACATCTGGCAAATATCCTGCATCCCTTAACCGTAAACCTAACTCTTTCAACTTCAAATAAATAAGATCCGATGCAGAGTGTGAAGTATCACCTGCAACAAATGAATGTGTTCTGTTCTTGATTTCAATCCAACTGCAACCAGCTTCTTTCTTCACATTCCTCTCATCCATCAACTTCCTAACTTTTGATCTTTCTTTCCAATTGCCAGCTGTTGCGTATAGATTCGATAGCAATACATAAGCAGCAGAATCTTGTGGCTTTAATGACATGAGTTTATCTCCTGCTACTTTTCCTATTTCCAAGTTTTTATGAACACGACAAGCAGCCAAAAGAGAGCGCCAGATTGTCGCGCTAGCTGGAAATGGCATGTCGTTAATGAAAGCCACAGCCTTTTCAAGTAATCCAGCTCGGCTGTATAAATCAACCATACATGAGTAATGTTCTGATGTTGGATCAAATTTAAGATCATTCACCATCATATTAAAGTATCTTTCACCTTCATTTACTAATCCCGCGTGTGTGCATGCAGTAATCACTCCAATGAATGTTATATCGTCCATTATCAAGTTTTCTTGTCGCATTTTTTCAAATATTTCAAGAGCTTTTTCCCCATACCCGTGTTGTGCATATCCCGAAATCATTGAATTCCATGAAACTAAATCTCTTTCGGTTTGTCTTTTAAAAACTTTATTTGCACTTTCAATGTTGCCTCTTTTTGCATACATAGTCACAAGAGCACTGCTTACACATAAAGTATTACTGTAATTCTCTTTAATTGCTCCTGCATGAAACTGTTTCCCATGCTCGATTGCTGCCATTGGACTAGCACACGCGTTCAGAATACTCGAGAATGTATACTCGTTTGGTCTCACCCCATCAACTGCCAGCTGGCGAAACACTCGTACCGCCCCATCTGCATCTCCCAATTGTGCATATCCTGCCAGAATGGCTGACCATGTAACAATATCTTTCTCTTCCACCCATTCGAAAACCTTCATAGCATCATTATTATTTCCTATTTTCATATAAACATCTAAAAGTGCAGTGCCAACTGAAGTTGATGATTCATAATTTGTCTTGATGGATTGTGCATGAATTTGGAAAACAGAAATTGTAGGATGAGCAGCAAGAAGTGTAGAATAGGTGAACTCATTGGGCTTAACACCTTCCTTACACATTTGACAATATAAACTCACTGCTTTATTAAAGTCTCCGTTTTGTACTAATCCACCAATCATCGCTGTCCACGTCGCCACATTGTTAACTCCCTTCATTGTACTGAATAGCTTCAGTGTGTCATCCATTTCAGAGCATTTTGTGTACGAAACCAAAAGCGCAGTTCTAAGATTAGTATTAGATTCCATACCGTTCTTTGACACAAAACAGTGTAGTTGTTTTGCTAAAACTATTTCTTTGATCTTAGCGCAAACTTTTAATATCGTTACAAAGATTGGCTGTGTGAGTTTGACACCCGAAAGCCTCATCTTATGGAACAGATCAAGGGCGCCTAAATCACACCCATTCGTTACTAGACCTGCTATTATTCCATTCCAAGAAACCGAGTCCCTAACCTCCATACCATCAAACACCGCCTTTGCACATCTAATCATTCCTGATCTAGAATACATACTAATCAAAGAATTGCACACATATGTAGTCAGCTCAAAACCGAATTTGACTACCATGGTATGCACCTGCATTCCTTTCACAACTGCACCACAGTCAGCCAAAGCTCCAAGAACAGTGGCAAACGTAAACGGGTTAGGCTTGATTCCCTCCATTTGCATCTGCAAAAAAAGCTCTACAGCCCGATCATGGAGACCGCTTAACGAGTACCCAGTAAGCATTGAAGTCCAAGACACCACATTTCTGTCAGGCATTTCATCAAATACCTTCTCCGCCATCGAAACTCCTTCGGTTTTTGTGTACATATCAATTAAAGAAGTTCCCACACTAACATCCTCAACAAACCCATGTTTAACACAATCACAATGTATCTGCTTTCCTATTGTTTGATCACACAAGCTTCCACAAATCTTTAAAACACAAGAAAAGCTTTCCCCGTTAACTGATAAACCCAAACGACGAATACCCAAGAAGTGTTTGAGAGCTTGAGCGTTGTTATTGGTTCGAGCATACTCGAAAAGAAGGTGGTTATGGTTAGAATCAGATAAATCTCGCTGTGGCATTTTGTCGAACAAGTGGGGGGCATCTTGGAAGACACCTTGTTCGATCGAATCACCATGGGATTCAAGTTCGATTGCAGTAGCAAACGAATATGAAGAATGAAGTTGATTGAAATAACAAGATTGAAGCTTTCTAAAAGACTTTATCGTTTGTAAATTCATGGTGGTTATTATATGGAGGGAGCATCGAAGTACGTTTAAAAACTGTATGAGACCAAAATGCTTCCTAACTATGGTTATCTACTTCAACTATGGTTTTGTTCACTAACTTACAAGGCTGATTGGTTGGAACACTCGAGCTAGAACTTGAATCATTTGCTACTTCATAGTATTCCACCTCAACACTACTGTGGGAAATAGACATATGGTAGTCTACGTTTTGATGACCATGAAAGTAAGTTATCCGTTGGAAAAACGCAACAATCGTAGGTGGATCTACGAGAATCAGAACATCATCCCCGGTCGTATTAGAACAGGCCGTTAAAAATGTGATAATAGATGGAACAATCTATATTCCTTGATTGATGGTGTCAATAATGTCAA
>BJCN01315579.1:0-10148 GCA_018326445.1 Flaveria brownii
CCATAACATAAATATATCCAAGCTTCATAGAAGAATCATGACGACTCCATCTCAAAAAGCAACCTTATGTATCATGTTGATTTTCATCTCTGGTGAACTATTCTCATTTCTTTTAATATACTCCCAGTTAAATAATACACATATTACTTCAATGTCATTTATTATGTTTCATTTGTTGTTTGTGACAGGAATGATGAAGTTCCCCCAAGTTTCACTTGCTATAGATTATACTCCTTGTACGACCGACAAAGATTGTATTGGAGAAATTTGTCCACCAGAGGCGATTCCTAAATGTATCAGTCAGAAGTGTATTTGTAAGTGGAAGTACAACGTGCGAGAAGCTGAACTAACAACTCGTAATATCGAAGGAGACTTAGATGAAACATCAACATCAAGTGCACCATGAATTGTAATTACATAAAATCATGTGCTTGAGTTTATATCCTGATTTTACGGGTAATAAAATTCTATAGTTTATATAGTATCTTATTTTTTGTTATTTTAGATCTTATATTAGAATCATTATTAAAGAACATGATATAAGGTTGATGAAAACCATTTAATTGACCAGACTTATTTTTTTCCACTTTAAATGGGTCACGCTGTAATTTCAGTATATCTTTTTGGAGAATAATTTAATCACACGTTTTCGTTACTCTTAGATATTCCATCCAAACACAACTGGTTGTGTTTGATATGAAGTGGGTTATTGTTAAGGTTCATGGTTGGATTATTGACTAAGGAGCTAACTAAATATGCAGTATTTGATAAATACTTAATTAATGTTATAGTCATGTGTGATATTAATATGCAAGTTAAACATCTTAATTACGCCTCTGCAAAGGTAACTAAAATCGGATAGATTAGATTAAATGAAAATGTTTTCTTATTAGATGTAATCTCTTCCGTATGAATTTTGTTGCGTATGACGTCAAAAGAAAAGATTTTTGGTTAGATCTGAGAATATTCATGTTATAAAACTTAAACACACAAAAAATACGATTCTGACTGAACACCGGTCAACACTTTTATGGATATCTAAGACCACAAACACATAAACCCTCAAACCTTTTATTTATACTAAATCTATATTACTACTAACTCAACTCGGATTCTATTAAATAATTAAATAATAAATAAAATGACTTCTAGTCCGATACAAACTCCAATAAACAATTAATAAAGCTAATACCTTCATTTTATTCCTTCTTCTTGATTTGTGCCACCTAGATCTTGAATTTCCAACAAGACTCGTAACTTTTCCACTTTACTTCATGATCATGTTCATCTCACATTCTTTCTTTCACTTTACTTCATGATCATGCTCTTCGATCGACTCACCCAACTTGGCATCCCCATCTCACTCATCATTATCATGATAATCGCTATCATGACTGAATCTTTCTTCCGTCTTTCACGATCCTCTTTTATTTTTTTCTAGTCATGCAACTTATTGATCACCTTCACGGAGCCTAGGTTTACCGATCACCAGTTCTCTACAACCTATTTCACACAAGTTAGGTACTTAAATCACTCAAGTTTTCGATTACCTCTTAATTGTTTCACATAACCGGTTTTCACAAGCTATTAATCGTCTCATACGATCGACTTTGGCTTTGGCTTCTTACCTTGATCTTTGATTGCTTCGCACAATCGCCTCGCTTTCACAGCTTTTTGATCACTTTTAAGTGTCTCTCATGATTAGTTTACCTCGATCTTGATCATCTCACATGATCAGTTCTTCGTTCTTGATCGAATCACATGATCATCTCAAGATTCTTGCCTCTTGAGGATTTTTGCTGAGAAGAAGTATGTGAGTATGACTATTCAAAAAAACTTGTGGCTCATAACTTTCTTGAAAATAGCTCACTCGAAATTGGCACGTTTATAAACGAGTTAAGCTGGTGTGGCTAGATTTGGAAACAAGTTGAGCTGGCATGGCTCCGTTTGTAAACAAGCTGAGCTTGCGTGGCTCAGTTTGTAAACGAGCCGAGCCCAAGACAATGTTAGCTTGGCTCGTTGATCTCATGTTATCTATCTTGTTGGCTCGCTTATATTAAAGTGTAAATTATAAATTATAAATGATATGTTATGTTTATGAATATACTTAAAAATATTGCATATGCTTATTCTAAATCTTTATGTGATATATACCTATGTGTTGTATGCTACATAATATGCTTGCTATTGTTATCTAGTCGGGGGTCTCTTTGGAATATGACTCTCCATCTCTCAAGATAGAGGAAAGACTCGCCACCACCTACCCCTCCCATACCCTTCTCTTGAGTGGGATATACTGAGTATGTTTGTTTGTTTGTTTATAAATAATATTTATTTCATATGCTTTAAATATACCATAGACTCATAGGTATATGATAATTTGACATTTTATAATAAATAAATTGAATTACAAAAGATCATATATTTATTTTTGAATGAAATTTGAATTTTCATAACAAACATTACATAAAATTATAAAAAATAAATAAGTAATTAACATAAATATAAAAAAAATATTTGATATAATTGTCATAAAAATAGCTAACACAAAAATGAAGAACATGAATGAACGTTCATGAACGGACATTCACGAACATAAACAAACACATTATCGAACGTTTACGAACATAAATAAACGAACGCGTCTTGTGTTCATGTCCGTTTTTTTAACTAAACGAATGAAAATTTCTTGTTCGTGTTCGTTTATTTTCTAAACGAACGAACATAAACGAACTTCTCGTCGAACGGTTCAGAACGGTTCACTGAACATGCGGTTTGTTTCCAGCCCTAGACGTGGGATTTTCGCTAACGAGATTTTTTGAACACCATAAATAATAGGAAATATTCTTAGGCTTCCAAACATTTTAAATTTAGCTAGCATCTTATTGATATGCTTTTACTTCATATCCACTTAATGATATTATATTATTATTTGTGGGTTTTCACAATTTGTTGCTTTTTCTACGCATTATTCTTTAAAACTATTTGGGCCAGTCTCGAGAATTTTTAAGAGAATTTGGATCCGGAGCGAAAACAAAAAACGGGCTCCTATACTACGATATATAAAAAAGTCTAAACCGAATAAATAATACTATAATAATTTTAATGACCATTTTGGTAAATACTTTTCAAAATAACCATTTTGGTAAATACTTTTCTCATCTACACCCTTTTGGAAAAAAGTCACTAAATCTTATACTTTTTTATGAAGAGTAGCAACATTGGTTGCAATGGTTTAACCCCTGTATAGAATTCATTAGGTTTGATTTCAATAGTCTCTTAACATAATTTTCATAGAAAAAATCATACTTCACTCTTTGCATGGAAATTTTTAGGTCTAACGTGATTATTATATTTATATAGACACGAAATACTTTAATTTGAAAGTAAATCCCCTACATGACTCAAAACGCAATCTAGGGCAAGAACAAAATCTAAAAACACAACCGAAGATGCAAAATTGAACGAAAAATTTGATTGACAACATATATTTCACCAAAAAATATTATAAATCTTCAACAAAATACATCTCACACTTACAAATATTCTAATAAAATAAAATAATCATTAATAGCAACAATATTGTTATGATATTATAACACATATATTAATTAATGCTATGTAATATCATGTAATCTTATGTAATATCATGTAATATCATGTAATATGATGTAATGTAATATCATCTAATATCATGTAATATGATGTAATGCATGCAATATAGTGTAATATTATATAATCTAATATACCATATCATATCATAATATAACATAAAGATTTGGTATTTTAAGCATATTTGAATCATGATTCAAGTTACTGTAAATCAAATATATTTAAAAGATTTCAGTCATCCTAAAGACACCTTTAAACTAAACGCTTATCATTAAATGCTACATGAGTATTTTTGTTTATAAATATCACAAGGAATAACATGAAATTTTATCATAAACATAGAGATATCCTAGCTTCTTAGAAGAATCATGATGACTCCATTTCAAAAGGCAACCTTATGTATCATGTTGATTTTCGTCTCTGGTGAACTATTTTCATTTCTTTTAATGTACTTATGTACTCCCAATTATATAATACACATATTGCTTTAATGTTGTTTCTTTTGTTGTTTGTGACAGGAATGATGAAGTTCCCCCAAGTTTCACTTGCTTTACCTTATCATCCTCTATGTAAGACCGATAAAGATTGTCAGAAACTACATTGTCTACCAAAGTCACATTCGAGATGTATTAAGCATAAATGTGTTTGTAAGCCTAAGTACAACGTGCGAGAAGCTGAACTAACAACTCGTAATATTGACCGAGATGTGGATGAAACATCAATAATAAGTACACCATGAGTTGTAATTATATAAAATCATGTGTCTGAGTTATATCCTGAGTTTGGTTTAATAAAATTCTATAGTTTATATCGTATCTTAATTCTTGTTATTTTAGATCTTTTCTTAGAATCATTACTAAAGAACATGATATACAAGGTTGATGAAACCAGTTTAATGACCCGACTTAATTGTTTATCCACTTTAATTTATTTTATATATATAATAATTTAAAAAGAATAACAACTAACCAAACAAGTCACACTTTAATTTCAGGAGGTTTCGGGTTTAAAACCCGGCTGGCTCCTCCTCTTTTCTATGATCTTTTTGGAGAATAACTCCTCTTTTCTATGATTTTTTGTGTAGAATAACTCAATGACACGTTTCCGTTACTCTTAGATATTCCATCCAAACACGTGCGGTGTGTTTGATAGGAAGTGGATTTCATGTTCTAGTGTATTCAGGATTGTTACGTTCATGGTTGGATTATTGACTCTAGATCTGGCTAACTAACACATCATTATATTGGATAAAACTTAATTAATGTTATAGTCATGCTTCATTTTAATATGCATGTTATTTATTTTAATGACGCCTTTACAATCTAAAATCGGATAGATTAGACTAAATGAAAGTGTTTTCTTATCATATGTAATCTCTTCCGAATGAATTTTATTGTTGGAAAACTTAACCAAGCAACACACAATAAATACGATTCTATGACTAAACACTAGTCAATACTTTTATAAATATCAAAGACCAAAAACACATAACCTCTTTAACCCTCTATTTATACTAAATCTATATTACTCCTAACTCAACTCAAATTTTATTAAAATTCAAATAATAAATAAAGTGACTCCTAATCTGATACAAATTCCAACAAACATTTAAAAGCTAATATTAATCATTTTCAATTAAAATCTTTATTTTCTCTCTTAATCTTGACTTTTGCCACCTAGATCTTGAATTTCCAATAAATTTCCAACAAATTTCCAACAAAATTTGTAACTTTTCCAACAAAATTGCCACCTAGATTTTTGCAACCTAGCCATAACTTTTCCACTTTAATCCGTTTATCAAAACTTGGTTATTTTCTTTATCATAACAATTATATGCATCCTGATCACTATTTACAGCTTTGGCTGGTTCCCTAGATAATCCATGACGCCTTTGCAAAAGTAATTAAAATCGGAGAGATTAGACTAAATGAAAATGTTTTCTTATCATATGTAATCTCTTCCGAATGAATTTTGTTGTTGGAAAACTTAACCAAGCAACACACAATAGATACGATTCTATGACTAAACACTAGTCGATACTTTTATAAATATCAAAGACCAAAAACACATAACCTCTTTAACCTTCTGTTTATAATAAATTTATATTACTTCTAACTCAACTCAAATTTTATTAAATTCAAATAATAAATAAAGTGACTCTAACCTGATACAAATTCCAACAAACATTTAAAAGCTAATATTAATAATTTTCAAGGGTAAAATCTTTATTTTCTCTCTTAATCTTGATTTTTGCCACCTAGATCTTGAATTTCCAACAAATTTCCAACAAAATTTGTAATTTTTCCACTTTATAAAAATAGGATCGCGCAACTTACTGATCACCTTCACAGATCCCATTGTTACCGATCTAGGTACTTGAATCACTCAAGTTTTCGATCACTTCTAAATTGTTTAACAGAACCGGTCTTCATAAGCTCTTAATCGTCTCACACGATCGGCTTTGGCTTTGGCTTTGGCTTGTCACATTGATTTTTGATTACTTGACATAATCGTCTCGCTTTCACAACTTCTTGATCACCTTTAATCGTTTCTCATGAATAGATTTTACCTCGATCTTGATCATCTCACACTGTAACATTCGGCCCCTCATACTACTTATATTATCCGCTTTGCTCATGGGGAGCTCACGGATTTGCTTTTGGTTGACCATGTAAAAACTTTCCAAGGAGGTGACCCATTTCTAGATTGTTGTCACCTGAGCACGCTTATCTGTGGAGTTTTCCTCTCATCCACAGCCAATGCGCCAAACGCGTTGATAATATTAGAGGCTAAACATTATTTATGAACCAAGCAACTCTTCTGTCCATGGACAATGTGGGATTTACGTAGGGTGTCACAATCAGCGATAACATTAATAAATAGATCTTTTTTTTAATTTATTAAGTGTAAAAAAATGTTAAATAATATTATTAGTATTTAAAGTAATTATTTAAAATGAGAGAGAGGCAGGAAAAGTTTTGTGAGAGTGATTGTCATGCTGCCACGTGGCACTTCGAGTTACTCTTTTATTAGAGTAGTAAGATAATATATATCTATATATATATATATATATATACTAGTTTTAGTAAACCCGTGTAATACACGGGTTGAAAATATTAAAACAACATAATTCATAAATGTACAAATATTTCGTATGATTAAGTTACGTATTACTATAACAATGAAAATTAAAGAGTTACATTTATAAACTATAATTATTCAAATATTTTTTAAATGATATAATATATAATTGACCCATGTAAAATTAAAACCAGTTATCTTAAAATCACACTAACCTAAAATATATAAATATATCAATAAATATTTTTTTTCTTTTTAGTTTATCTTATTTAGCTATAAAAATGTGTATAGTTCAAAACAATATGATTACACAATTAAGTTGATAATATAAAAAATTAAATTTAAAACAAAATGAATTATCTATACTATATATAAAGCATATGAGAAGGGTATTTTAAGATATCATAAAATTAAGAACACTTACTATATTCAATGCATAAGATACAACCACTTTTAAGGGTAAAATAGTATTTTTAACATTATTTACACATTACCCCTTATAATTAGTTACATAATAACCTTGCACTTACTAATATTTGCGTAAAATTTTATATTATCTACCCATACACCAAAAAAACTTAATATATTTTAAGATTTCAGCTCTATCTTTTAATCTATCACATTAAAAAACGTTTTGAGACTACAACTTAACCTATTTTTATTTTTAAACATTTTGGTGTAAACTTTTTGCTGAAACAATTTATATTTTGTGAGGTACAATAAGTTCATGCGTATATACAATTCATCATGCAGAACTTATTTATTTGGTGTTTTAAATTTTATCTTAGAAAACACATAATAAACTTTTGTAAAACTACTACAAGAATAACAAAATATTATATTCACGTGTCAAATGTAAAATATCGTCCCGCTGTGTTGCGCGGGTACCCTTCTAGTTACTATTAATTGAGTTTCTTAAAATAAAAAACTTGACTAAAATAATATATTAGTTTAGGCGGGAAAATATTTTTGAGGAGTAACATGAGGATGCCATGAGAAAGTGAGAGAGGGAGAGAGAGAGAGAGTGAGAGAGAGAGAGAAAGAGAAGAAATCAAATGAAAACTACAATTTTAGAAGAAAACCGAGAAAACCATATCTAACCAATAACATAATTTCTTTAGTTTAAATTTCTATATAAATTCATAAGCGTATATTAGTAAAGTTATATTTATTTAATTATGGTAACTTTATTGTCTAATCAATCCCATGTTTTTAGATTGAATAATTCAAAATTTTCAAATTACTAAATCTCAAAATTGAATTCATGGGTTCATCCTTCACCGTTTGTTTCTTTTAATGTTTTTTAAATTTTAGTTCACTGATTCTTTTCCTCTTTTAATATTTATTATCACCATACATATTAATCATTAGTATATAATTATCATACAAATTTTGAATCAAAATTATGAACCAAATATATATTAATCCATATCTTCGTTTTAGCTACAATTATGAGACAAAATAATTATGTTATTACGACTTTTAACAAGATTCTAACTTTCTACATCGTCATTTTGATTCAATTTTTTAAAGGCTTTTTACAAGCGATCCACGCTTTATTATCTTAATCATTTAACAAATATGAAAAGTTCACTAGTGTTGCATACGTATATGTAACTCATGAAGATATGTATGTTTGTTCAGAGGTCCAATTAAAGAAAAATCACATCAATCCTTTTGTGAGTGATCAAATTGATGATATATGAATTCAAGATCATGATTGTGATTTCCTTATTTGTTTTCATCATGATTTCCAAATAAATCACAAAAAAATTGGATGAAATCATGTATCTTTTGTATACGTAAATATACACACTAGTGTGTTTTTGGTATTCAAGATGAAGAATATGAAGATCTAAACATCAATTTTACATTTACGTTAAACTATGGTTACATATATGTAACACTATTGCTACGTATACGTAAGAAGGCTATTACATAACATTGTTATCTCGTAACACAGTTGTTATGTATACGTAACCCCTTGTTACGTATACGTAACCCCGTTGCTACGTATACATAACCCCGTTGTTATTAATTCATCTGACATATACAAAATTATCTATGATTTATTGTTTTAATTTGTTTAAAAAATGTTAGTGGAATAAAGAAGAGAGAATGAAAAAAAAATGATTTAGGCTGAGAGAGGAGAGAGAGAGTGTTTTCAGGGTTTTAATCAACCTATTAATTGCATTAATACCATTAACATAAATTGTTTTTAGGTTCATATAAATTATTTATGTTTTACCTATCATACCCTTATTGACTATTATTTAAAACCTTTAAACCCCATTTAATTACATTAATGTCATTAATCA
Source organism: Flaveria brownii (assembly GCA_018326445.1). Lineage (NCBI taxonomy): Eukaryota > Viridiplantae > Streptophyta > Magnoliopsida > Asterales > Asteraceae > Flaveria > Flaveria brownii. Next base: position 9,012 of record BJCN01315579.1, read on the forward strand.
ATCTTAACCATTGATTAAAAAAATTAAATACTATAAAAAGGTTTTCTTAGTTTTTAATTATAACTTGGCTATAAATTAGTTTTTAATATGTGTGTGTGTGTGTCTATATATATATATATAGGGTAGAGATCATGTGAGAACCCTATCTTTTTATAAGAACTCTTTAACTCAAATAGCATCCATTGATTTAGCATCTAAATTAGAATATTCCATCTCAATGGTAAAAAAATGATTAAGGGTAAAATCGTCATCTCTATTGTTGTCTTTTTTTTTCCAGATCTAAATTAGGTACTTTTGTTTTTGTTTCTTCATCTTCCATCATACATCATTATCACCTCCATCTACTACACCAACACTACAAGGATGCTTGTTCTTTAAAATTCCACTACAACAGCGGCAACCGAACCACCGACGGAGACCAACAATGTCGATTCCAACTTTATCATCATCTGCACTGCCCTTTTATGTGCATACAAATCTGGATGCCTGTCACTGCTGCTTCGTCGTCATCCTCGCCGCCCTTTTATGTACCCTACAGATCTGGATATCCAAGACCGCCACCGTCATTGCCTTCGTTAAGAATCTTGTCCAGAGATTCCCACAACCCTTTTGAACATAAGATGAAGCACTAGCACTAGCAACCTGTTCAGCACGAGATGTTCATCTAAGAAGGTATGGAAAACTATTTCTTATGATTTATTTTTGGTAAGTGATAAGTGGAGTTTGGAACAGATCTCTTCTTCTGGAGGGAATGCAGCTCGTCAATGGTGTGAGCTTGTATTATCAACTTTAGTGGTTGCTGCATTGTATGATTTCTTTGATCTTTTAATGCTGATTTAGATCTTGGTTTTCTTTGTGGGTGTTGTTGTGAAGATGTTCCTGATTGTAATTGAAGATTCGATTACAGTTCATAAAAAATGGTGTAGCATATTTTTTTAACATATGCTAGTTGTGTAGCATTTGATTAATAGTTGTCCCATTAATTTTTTTAACAAAATCTGTAGTATACCATTTTACATCGAAGTTATAGATTGGTTTACATTAGTTTACATTGGGTTACAATAGTTTACATTATTCACCAAGAATTTTCCCATAATAACGTTAGGGTCTTTGAGAGCCTCACCTTTGCCAATTACG
>BJCN01315594.1:11184-21392 GCA_018326445.1 Flaveria brownii
AGGGTTTGACCCTAGTTTGACTTGTGGAATGTTTTGGACCATTTTAAGTATGAGTATATGATAGCCTATGCATAGAACATGAATGTATGATTTGCATATGTGTATAAGATGTTATCTTTTATTGGTTTACAAAACCTATTTATATTATAATATAATATACGTTAAGTATTATGTTATTACTTTACGTAGTATAATGAATGTATGAATGAACGTAAAGTATAACGTAATGAAGTGAAAGATAACAAAGATGAAAAGTGAAACGTAATGAAAGAAAGAAAAGACTTGCAAGCAGATTTAAAGGAGGATCACAACTTTTTGTGAGTTGTTAGCTCAACTGTGTGTTTCATAACGTGCGATTTTGACTAACCTGTGAGGGTTCACACACAGGGGGATCAGTCTTGTGACTGAACCCATGGTATGAAACGGGGATCCTTGTCATTTGGCCCCAGGCTTTTTGCCAAGATATGATACGGCTTTATGCCAGTTAGAAACAGGGCTTTGTGCATAGAATGGTGGCTTCAGGCCACGATGGGGAAAAAGCTGGACAGGATCTAGACTCAGTGAAAGATAATGATAAATTACGAAATGAAAGATAATGAGAAAGTACGAAATGAACGATAAAGATAAAGTATGTAACGGCTGATAAAGATAAAGTATGAAATGAAGGAAAAGATAAAGTATGAAATGAATGAATACGTGTAGTAATGAATGATGAACAAACTTCTACTTTGTTGTATGTATGATGTATGATCATGTGCGAAAGCAAAGAAAGTATTTTAAGGAAAAAGAATATTTTCACATATGAAATGTATGATGTATTTTAATACATTAAAACTACAACTCACTCAACAACACTGACTTTTATGTATTTTTAGTTGGCATGTAATTTTCTGAGAATGGCACACAGGGAGGCTACTTGGCGGGGCAAGACTAGTATCCATTCACGTATATTATTGTTTTTGTTTTTTAATGCAATCAAAGGATGTTGTCTTTTGTAGTTTAACGATGTTGTATTGCATAACAACAGTAATTACTAATAAAATGAATGGTTTAAGAATTGTATAATATTATATATGTATAGTGCTATGAATGACCAACTGTGAGGTCTCCGGGAATGGGGCCTTAGAAGTTGGTATCAGAGCCAAAGTTTAAGTGAATTGGGTAAAATATTTTCAAAACCTAATCTTAAACTTAGAATGGGATAAAAGGAAATGGATGCCAGCTGAGTAGCTCGTGCTGTCAGGTATTTCTTTTTCAAAGTTAATTGGAGTTATGTGCGTGTGCTGGTTGATTATACGCTCATAGTAGATTTAGATGCTGATGTAGTCAAGATAGGAAAGGCTTGGGGGGTGAAGAGTAAAGTAAGTGGCGAATCACAACTGGCCATCGTAATTAGGGACGTACTATAATTAACATAAACTAAGCTATTCCTTAAATGACCATGTTAGTGTTTGAATCTTATAGTGATTAGAGAATGGCTGGAGGTAGATCATCTAAGGCCTCTAGGGGTGGAGTACAGGGAGGACGTGGTGCTGAACCATGGGTCACTAGGAACAAGACTAAGACAACTGAGAGGGCCCGTGAATGGCCCGAGATGCATCACTAGGAAGGTGGTGATGAGAATGCAAATCTAAGGGCCTTGGTAAAAGAGGAAGTACTAGAAAAGGTGCACCAAGTCATGCAGACGATTATGCCGTCTGTAGTGACTGAAGTGATCAAAACTGTAAGGGAGGACAAGATGAAAGAGAGGAGAAGGACCACAGGAAAGGAAGATAGGGAACTTAAAGAGACCGAGACGATTGTCTCGAGTGAGGAGGGGGAGGGAGAAGCGGTGCAGGGAACTGCACGTGGCTGTACCTATGGGGCATTTTAGAGGTGCAAGCCCCCAACATTTGATAGGAAGAGCACTACTACTGCTACTCACTGATGGGTGAGGGAATTGGAGGCGGTACTTGACATCAGCGAGTGCCGAGAAGACCAGAAGGTGATGTTTGCTACCCACTTATTTATGGACATGGCCTTATGTTGGTGGGTCAATATTGTCCAGGCCGAGGGTAGCAGGGCCATTGGAAAGAAGAGGTGGCCACAACTGAAGAAGCTGGTGATCAAGGAATTCTGTCCTCACCAGGAATTCGACATGATAGAGAGGGAGTTCTGATAGCTGGAAGCAGGCACCATGACACACCAACAGTACACCACCAAGTTTAATAAGATGGAAAGGTTAGTATCGGATCAGGTGATGCCAGTGTCGAGGAAGATCAAGAAGTACATATAGGGATTGCCAGCTGACGTTCGCAGGCATTTGATACCTGCCCGGCCGAGTACCTTTCAATTGGTGGTGGACCTGGCGGGTAGGTTGTATGATGAGTGGGAAATGGTGGTAGTCAAAGTGAAGAGGACTAGTGATGGTGATAAGAGCTGGGGCAGGAAGAGGTTTGGACGTGGTGGTTTCACTCCAAACAACAAGAGGAGGAAAATAGATGACCAAAGGATGGTGTCCTCAATTTCAGGGATAAAGAAGTGTGGTAAGTGCGGGAGAGAGCGCGCCAGTGAATGTAAGTGGGGTTTGAATTTGTGCTTCAAATGCGGGAAGCCCAGTCATGTGGCAAATATGTGTGGACTTATATGGTGTCATAACTGCGATGAGGAAGGCCATGTGAGCAGGGACCGCAAGAAGCCACGGGCCGAAGGTTTAGGGATGAAGAAGAAGCCGGAGGAAGGAGGACAGAGGGTAACTGCTAGAGCCTTCACGATGACGCGGGAGGAGGCCATAGAGGATCCGATATCGCATCAGGTATGTTTCTAGTAAACCAAATTTGTGTCTCTGTCTTATTTGATTCTGATGCTAGTAAGAGTTTCATTTCTGCTACTTTCTGTGCTAAGTTGACTGTTAGTAGTAAGAATATTGATAAGCCATTAGACGTAGAAACTGCTATTGGCAAGTCCACTAGGATTACTGATATGATAGACGACTATGTCATAGAACTAGAAGGTCATAGGTTTTCTGCTAAATTACATGTGATGCCCCTAGGAGGATTCGATGTAGTACTATGGATGGATTGGTTAGCAACATATGAGGCAAACATCCTGTGTCGCAAGAAGATGATTTGATTAGTTGCGCCTGATGGAAGTTCGATGACAGTTTACGGAGATTGCGTTACTACGGTTCCGAAGGTGATTTCGATGGCGGTGGTATGAAAGTACATGAGACAAGGATGCAATGCCTACCTCGCCTATGTGAAAGATGCGGATGCGTCGGTACCACAACTGGCTGATGTGCCAGTGGTATGTGACTTTCCGGACGTGTTCCCAGAACACTTGCCGAGTGTGCCACTGGATCATGAGATTGAGTTTTAGATTGATCTGATACCCGGTGCTCAACCCGTTGCCAAAGCATTGTACCGATTAGGTCCTACTGATATGAAGGAGCTAATGGATCAACTGCAGGAGTTGATGGATAAAGGGTTCATCCTACTGAGCATCTCCCCTTGGGGTGCTCTAGTATTGCTTGCGAAGAAGAAGGACGGTAGTATGCGAATGTGCATTGATTATCGAGAGCTGGATAAGGTGAAGGTGAAGAATAGGTATCCGCTACCGAGGATTACTGACTTGTTTGATCAGCTCCAGGGTGCCAGTTGGTTCTTGAGGATAGATCTTCGATCTGGTTACCTTCAGCTAAGGGTGAAGGAGCGGAACATTCCTAAGACAACTTTTTGCACGCGTTGCGGACATTATGAGTTTCTTGTTATGTCTTTCGGTTTGACTAACGCGCAAGCTGGTTTTATGGATTTGATGAACCGAGTGTGTCGGCCTATGTTAAATAAATCAATGATCGTGTTTATTGATGATATCCTGATTTATTCGAGAAGTGAGGAAGAACATGTTGGCCACATATGCAAGGTGTTGGAGACACTTAGAAGAGAAAGTTGTATGCTAAGTTCTATAAGTGTGCTTTCTGGTTGCGCGAAGTTCAATTTCTGGGTCACGTGGTGAATGCCGAAGGGATTATGGTAGACCCGGCGAAGGTTGAGGCGGTGATGCAGTGGAAATCTCCAAAGACGCCATTTGAGATCCATAGTTTCTTGGGTTTGGTGGGTTATTACAAGTGGCTCATCCAAGACTTTTCCAATATAGCCTCACCTTTGACTAAGTTGACTTGCAAGGATGTGAAGTTTGAATGGAGTCGGAAACAGGAGGATGCTTTCGAGGAGTTGAAGACGAGATTGACTCAAGCTCCTGTCTTGACATTACCCGAAGGGAGCGAAGACTTAGTGGTGTATTCAGATGCTTCTTATTTGGGACTAGGTTGCGTGTTAATGCAACATGGAAGGGTAATAGCCTGCGCGTCCTGATAGTTGAAAACCCATGAAGTCAACTACCCTACCCATGATTTAGAGTTAGCGGTTGTGGTCTTTGCATTGAAGATTTGGAGGCACTACTTATACGGTACGAAGTGCACAATCTTCCCGGATCAAAAGAGCTTGAAGTACTTCTTCGACCAAAAGGATCTTAACATGAGGCAGAGGAGATGGTTAGAGCTAATCAAAGATTATGAATTTGAGATCCATTACCACCCGGGTAAGGCCAATGTGGTGGCCGATGCCCTTAGTGAAAAGGAAAGACCCGAGACAATTCTGGTGAAAGCTTATCAGTTGGTTATGACCGCTGATATGATGACCCAAGTGGAAGACTTTTAAGTAGAGACATTGAAAGAAGATCGCCTTAACTCCGAAAGGATGAGAGGGTTAGTCCTAGAATTGGTGAAAGCACTTTTGGTGTTTGGACCCAGAATAGACGGATATGGATCCCTCGTTACGGAGACCTAAGGGGACAAATCATGGATGAAGCTCATAAGACTCGATACTCGATTCATCCCGATGCCATGAAGATGTATTAGGATATGAAGAAAGATTATTGGTGGTCGGGTATGAAGCGCGACATAGTAGAGTACATGAGAAAGTGCCTTAATTGTGTGCAAGTGAAGGCAGAACACAATAAGACATACGAGAAGATCAAAGCATTGGAAATACCCAAGTGGAAGTGGGAGCACATCGCCATGGACTTCATAATGAAGCTACCTCGTACGAGGAGGGGGTGCGACACCGATATGGGTGATTGTTGATCGACTGACAAAGAGTGCTCACTTCATACCGATCTACGAGACGTATTCATCAAAATGTTTGGCGGATCTGTTCATCAAGGAGATTATAGCTCATCACGGTGTGCCTGTGACTATCATGTCGGATGGTGACACCTGATTCACATCGAAATTCTGGAATAGATTCCATGATGCTATGGGGATGAGGCTACACATTAGCATGGCTTATCATCCTCAGACAGATGGTCAGTCTGAGAGGACGATCCAGACACTTGAGGATATGCTCTGAGCATGCGTGATCGATTTTGGAGGGAGTTGGGATGATCACTTACCGTTAGCTAAATTCTCGTACAATAATAGTTATGATGCCAACATTGGTATGCCACCTTACGAGATGTTATACGGTAGGAGGTGTAGGACACCCGTATGTTGGGGTGACATCGGGCAGAAAGAGTTGGGAAGCCATGAGGTGATCTAGGCTACTATTGAGAAGTTAGAAAGGATCAAAGCCTTTATGAAGGCAGCCAAAGATAGACAAAAGTCACATGCCGACAAGAGGCGTAGACCGATCCAATTCAAGGCAGGCGACCGAGTTATGTTGAAGGTCTCACCTTGGAAAGGAATCATTCGGTTTCGGAAGAGGGGCAAGCTAAGCCCGAGGTATATAGGACCTTTCTGAATCATTTCTCGAGTAGGAGAGGTGTCCTATAGGCTGGAGCTACCCGATGAGCTAAGTGGAACACATTCGACATTCCATGTATCTTATGGATGAAGATATGTTTGTACCAATGGATGATATTGAAGTGGACGAGCTGCTCAATTACATAGAGCAACCAGTGGCGATCATTGACCGAAAGGAAAAGAGGTTGAGGAATAAAGTGGTTCCACTGGTGCGTGTGCAGTGGAAACACATGAAGGGTTAGGAGTCTATGTGGGAAACTGAAGAAGAGATGTGACAGTATTACCCACGGTTTTTTGATGAATGACGAGTTTTGGGGATGAAACCTCTTTAAGGGGGGTAGACTTGTAACACCCGAAATTTCTAGTCAAATAAAAGAAAAGAAAAAAATAATAAAAAAAGGAAAAGTACCTTGAAAAAAGTCAAATGAACAAAAGTAGAGGGGGGATTTGTGTAAAAGTACAGAAGTAAAATTATTTTATCATATTATGGGTATGGCCGCCTATATAGCCTCCATCCAATCTGATTTTGTCGACCAAGTTAGAAGGAGAAGAAGAAAACTGATATTTATTCGTATTCTAGAGAGAGAAAGAGCCGGTTCTTCAACAAGGTAAGCATTTGATGCAAATTAGCTCGGTTTTGTTTGTGTTTTGACTAAGAAACCGAGAATGTATGTTCTTATGTGTATGTGTGTTCGGTTTTGTTTGTTTTAGACACATCTAGGTGTTCGAATTCTTTTGGAAATGTTCAAGTTGGAGAGTTTGAGACTTGAAGGAAGCTAAGGTGAGTTTCTAGACTCCATGTTTTACATGTTTAAAAGTTTTCGGGGCTGAAAATGCATGTAAATAATTTTTTTATAAAAGTTGTATGTATAACCGTATGTTTTATTGCATGTATGATAGTGTTTTGTGGTTGTGCATACTAAGTTAAAGCTTAGAATGGTAGTATAATTTTTAGAACATGCTAAAATCATGTTTGGGATTGAAAAATACATTTGATATGTATAAGTAGTGTTCATGCGCCTAAACAGGGACCATACGCCTAGATTGTTGCCTTAGAAATAGTTTTAAGTAGGGTGATGCGCCAAAAGAGGGTTCATGCGCCTGGTAATTTGGCTTAAAAGACTAAGTGTAGGCTGATGCGCCTAAACAGTACATCATGCGCCTAACTTTAGGCTAAAACGCCTAAGTATAGGGTCGTGCACCCAAATAGTGCCCGTGTGCCCAAAAGGCTCATACACCTAAGTGAGAAACGGTTAAGTATAGACTCATGCGCCTGCATAGTGGAGAAAGGCCCGAACAGGGCTAATGCGCCCAGATAGTTCCTATGTGCCCAACACTTCGAAAATTTTTTGAGATTTTGAGAAAAACAAAATTTTAGGGTTTGATGTTAGTTTGACTTATGAGCTGTTTTGGACTATTCTAATCATGAATATGTAAGGGTTTATGCATAGAATAATTATGATGTGATGATAAATCTGTTATATGCCTAGGTGCATGAGATTATATCATTTATTGGTTTTCAAAACGTATTTATATTATAATATAATATACGTTAAGTATTATGTTACTACTTTACGTAGTATGACGAATGTATGTGTGAACGTAAATTATAACGTAACGAGGTGAAAGATAACAAAGATGAAAAGTGAAACGTAATGAAAGAAAGAAAAGGCTTGCAAGCAGATTGAAAGGAGGATCACAACTCTTTGTGAGTTGTTACCTTACCTGTGTGTTTCATAACGTGCGATTTTGACTAACCCGTGAGGGTTCACACACAGGGGGATCAGTCTTGGTGACTGAACCCATAGAACGAAATGGGATCCTTGTCGTTCGACCTTGGGCTTTGTGCCAAGATATGATACGGCTTTGTGCCAGTTAGAATGGGGCTTTGTGCCTAGAATGGTGGCTTCGGCCCACGATGAGGGAAAAGCTTGACATGATCTAGTCTCAGTGAAAGATAATGAGAAACTACGAAATGAACGATAATGATAAAGTATGAAACGAATGATAAAGATAAAGTATGAAACAAAGGAAAACAGATAAATTACGAAGCGAATGAATACTTGTGGTAAAGAATGATGAACAAAGTTATACTTTGTTGTATGTATGATGTATGATCATGTTCGAAAGAAAAGAAAGTATTTTAAGGAAAAGGAATATTTTCACGTATGAAATGTATGAAGTATTTTAATGCATAAAAACTAGACTCACTCAGCAAAGGTGACTTTTATGCATTTTCAGTTGGCAGGTAATGGTTGCTGAGGATGGCACACAGGGAGGCTACTTACCGGGGCAAGACTGGCATAGGATTTGATTAGTTGGTATTCAAAATATATGATTCAAGTAGTCAAGTCGAGAAAGAGATGGTTGAATCAAAATAATTTTGTTTAAAGTTCTATTTTTGTCAGAGGGCAATATGAATGTTCTATCATGTTCCATCAACACACTAAACAGGTTATACGATGTATCCGGTGTGGAAGTAGGCCAACATTTTTATTGGAAAATCGGGGGTTTCGAAGTCCACGGCCATGTACTTATTACTTCTTGGGTTGTAATTGCTATCTTATTAGGTTCAGCCGCTCTAGCCGTTCAGAACCCACAAACCATTCCGACCGGCGGTCAGAATTTCTTCGAATATGTCCTTGTACTTATTCGAGATGTGAGTAAAACTCAATTTGGAGAAAAATATGGTCCTTGGGTTCCTTTTATTGGAACTATGTTTCTATTTATTTTGGTTTCTAATTGCTTAGACACCCTTTTACCTTGGAAAATCATACAATTACCTCATGGGGAGTTAGCCGCACCCACGAATGATATAAATACTACTATTGCTTTGGCTTTACTCACGTATATTGTTGTTTTGTAATGCAATCAAAGGAGGTTAACTTTTGTAGTTTAACGATGTTGCATTGCATAACATCTGTAATTATTAATAAAATGAATGATTTTTGTCAATGACTTCCGCTGTAATGTTTTATAATATGTATGTTTAATGCTATAAATGACCAACTGTGAGGTTCCGGGAACGGGGCCTTATGAAATCGCATAAAGGCTGGAGCTGGAGCTGAAACAAGAACTGAAGCTAGCCTATTTATAACGGTGGCAAACAAAGCTAGGAGCATGAGAGCAGAAGTCAGGGAGCTATCGAAGAAAGTTATACAAGCTGATGAAACTAGGATGGATGTGCAGGATCTTGCAAAATAATTACTTCAAGCAAGTGCACACGCAAAAGAAGAAAGAGTAGCTAGAGCTAAACAAGACACATCAAATGAAGCTGGAGCTGATGGTGAACCGGCTGGAGCAGAAGATCAAGATCAAAATCAAGCAAGTAAGGTCCAACCTAGGGGGAGTATTAAAGATCAAGAGTAAGTTAGACTCACCATAGTTGTTAGGTTCTTTTTATTATATATGTAATAGTTTTAATGTTAGCTTATTTATATTATGTAATTTTGAAGTTTGTTTTGTGCTTAGAATAGTTTATCTGACTATTGTTTCGCTCGTAGTCAGCTGCTTAAGTCACCCGACGAAACTGTGTTTCGCAGCCGGGTGAAACTAAGCTGTGTTCAATGTAGTTTCGTTGTCCAGCGAAACTGCTAGCAAAACTATAAACTGCCTATATATTATAGAGATCAAACTTTATGTGCAAGTTTTGCACAACCCTAATATGAATATTCTTCTTTGTAATTCTGTTCTTATTCACTTTTTGGCTAGAAATCACTTGGTTATTCATCTTTGAGCCTTTTTTTGTTCTTATGATTATGGTTTTTTCGTTATCTTTGTTCTACAGTTGAAAACCATTGTTTAGATTGTTGTTTGAGTCATATTACAGTGGGATTATAGAGTGTTATTCATCATTCGCACTAATTTTAGATCATGTTGGACCAACATTCCTCCATCTAATGATGTTCATTTAACTTCTTATCCTCTAAGGAAAACAAACATCACTCCTTCAAGTACCACAACTACACGTCCTCAAGATCAAACAAACACATCCAGAGGAACATCAACACCCAGTCCATCATCATCAACACCAATGACCAACAACAACAACCTTCTAGTGACGCTCAACCAAGTAAACAAACAAGATCACAACATTCAGACATTGTTGAAGAAGATGATGACTACCATTCAGTACCAAATACACATCATAAGGATCAAATCTTAGTTTTCTTTCATGATTCACCATCAACACTCAATGTTGGTACACATGTCCCTAATTCTAGTTCTAGTGAGCTTTAATGTAATTGAATTTCATTTTGTAACACTGATGTAATGTTTGATATATGAAATGAAAAACTCTTTGTTGAATATGTATTGGTTATTGAATGTTATATCTATTCTTATGATTGATTATTACACGCTTATATGAACATGTTATATAGGTTCACAGTTGTTAGACATAGTTCTGTATCATTAAAGGTTCAGGAAT
>BJCN01315645.1:0-31351 GCA_018326445.1 Flaveria brownii
TATTTTAAAATATTATTTTATAACTAATAAATTTTATTATATTAGTATTTTATTAATTCAACCCGTGTAACACACGAGTTTACTAAAGCTAGTATATATATATAATACTAAAAGAGTAACTTAGAGGGACACTTGACACATTTCTAGGCTCCCTAAGTTTATTTTTCCCGTCTCTCTCTCCTCTTAAATAATTACCTAAATTAATAAATATATTAAACAATTTAATACTTTCTTAGATTAGATTTTTTAATAAATTAAGAAATATGCATTTTTATTAATGTTATTTTTAGAAAAAAAATTATACAATTAAAGTTTTTTTTCTAAAACATCTAACTTTTTTAAAATATAAAATTTTAAAATTGGCATTTTTAAAAAGTAAAATTTTTTATAAACTAAAAATAATTAAAATTAAGAGTTATAATAAAATATTTAAAAAAATAAAATTTTTAATACGGTTTGTTTCGAAAAAAATGTTTTAACTTTTTTCGGAAAGAAAGTTTAAAATTTGATATCGTTACTTTATTACTTATAGCTATTACTCATGTGTAATTTTAATCATATCTTATTTTATATTATCATTTTATACTTCATAAAATTTTATTATATTTAATATTTTATTTTTTCAACCCGTATAATACACGAGTTTACTAAAGTTAATATTAAATAAATAATAATCAACAACTAATCAGAAATATTATGAACATTTATAGCCCGATCAAACCCGATTTAATACTATATCTCTATATTTGATTACATGGTCAAAGTAATTTAAAATTGATCTAATTATTGCATATAACTTTTCAGTGTATATTATTTAATTTCTTCATACTAATTTCCTCATCCACTCAATATCTAGCTCACGATTTGATCCGTCAAAAGTATTCATTTTAAGTCTAAAAAAAGACAGTTTTATATGACTGTATATTTCGCTATGATAATAAACAAAAGTTAAGGTCAATCTGTGTCAAGTGTCGGTTTATACTTGAAAGAGCATATTTTTGCGCATGATTAACTTTATGACATCTTTTCACAAGTTAAGAGTAAAGATGGATTGAAGCTTTAACTTTAGATAATGAATGTAAACCTACTAATGTTACTACAAATATAGTTTACAAGAATGTTTTTGCTCATTTGTGGCCTTATAATCAAAAGTTGTTATGTCTTATTTAATATATAACACACTTGATTTTATTTTTATTTTTATATTATTTAATAATTAATTCTTCACAATTCCGTGTAATACACGGGTAACTAAAGCTAGTAACTACATATATACGTCAACCTAAGTCGAGTAATCAGCAGACTATCACAAAACCATCATTGGTTAACAACTACAGAAATACACTAGTCTACCATTGCAATCAAAACACACAAATTTGATCAACACATAGAGGGATTACATTCAAGTAATCTTCGAAAATGAACAGGATTAATTCATATACAGGAAGGAATTACCGATTCATTACGATAACAATGAAGGTTGACACCCGATTTGGTGAGGAGCAGCTTTGAATCGGAGGCGGTTTTGAGAGGAGCGGTGTTTGTTGAAGAGCTGCAGGTATGAATTAGGGTTTTTTTTAAAGAATAGGGTGTTAGAAACGGGTCGGGTAAGGTGGGTATTAGAGTGGGTCCGCGTGTCAAATATTGGGGTTTTACAATTAGCGGGAAAATGAAGCTCAAAGGACACATGAACTTGCCATACGGCAATAATAGCTTTAGAAATATGTAATGTGGCAACCCCAGTTATCTTTTTATTAGAGTAGACGAATTTAGTTATTTGTTTTTTGTTATTAAAATTTCAATTTCAAATACCCTATCTATTTATAGAGGAAAGTGAATAAAGTGTTGTCACACATGTTAGCTTAGATGCGATACCTCTTAAAAACATGTAGTTTTGATTAAAAAACTAGAAAATAAAACTAAAACATACTTTTTATTTCCATCATTGATCCGTAATTTATGCTTTCGTGTTTTCGTTATTTCTTTTATTTGTTTTGAAATATATTTTTCACTCGTATACTTCTAGATAGTTTAATCCTAGATAAAAATCACTTGTTCCATTTTGCTTCTTGTTAGTTTTCCAATCTCAAATTTCCGGTGACTTCACTAATCTATTTAGTTTTTCTATGTTTTCGTATTTGATGCCAATTGCAATGAATACTTACTGAATGCTAACTATTGTCGTGAGCCTGAAATATTCAGTTAATTAGAGGGTGTTTGGGATTGCTTTATTGATTTTTTCAATAAGTTAGTATGAGATGACTTATTAACTTATTTCACTCATAATTATTACATTTTCAAATATTATAAAATAACTTTTTAACTTTTTAAAAGTTAATAAGTTAAAAAATCAAAACCCACCTATCATGCAAATGGGTAAAAAATAAGAAGGAAAAAAACAACACTGTCGCCTCCGTTGCCATATAAAAGAGCAGCATTTTGACGAAGAAAACAAGCTCTCGTCGAGGGAGTAATGGCAGAATCAGCAGCCAAAGTGAAATCAATCTTCCTCTATCCCATCAAATCCTGCAGAGGCATCTCCCTTTCACAAGCACCCCTCTCTTCCACCGGTGATTCACCAAATCCCCCTTTAACTTTCTTGCAGTTTCGAATTTCCTTTATCCATCCTTTATTCCCAATTCAATTGGTTTACATTTCAAGATTATCTGTAAATTTCAGTCTCCATGTGATTCTTTCCCCTTTGTATCTGTCAATTTCCACGTGTAATTGAAGCAAAAAAATGTTAGCAAGGCTTGAAACCACCTGAAATTAGGATAAAGTTTCTAACTTTGATGTTGATAAACAGGGTTTAGATGGGATAGACAGTGGGTTGTTGTGAACTCCAAAGGCAGAGCTTGTACACAAAGAGTGGATCCAAAGTTAGCTTTAGTTCAAGTAGAGTTGCCTAAGGATGCATTTGCAGTGGGTTGGGAGCCAAACAAGAGCTCTTACTTAGGTAAATAATAATCTTTCATTTTTCTTGATTACATAAACATAACATAACCTTTGATTAGGCTTATGTAGGTCTGCCCACTGAGCCTAATGTGCCCGCATTCCCCTCGTCGAAAAGAGGGGAATGCGGATGAAATCATTCTTGATGGGCCAAACCTATATAAGCCCGATCCAAGGGTCACGCCATCATTTCCCTAGTTTCTTATTCTTTAATGTGAGTTTAATGTTGAATCATTGATGATGTTTCATGCAATAATTAGTTATAAGAGCACCGGGGATGGATGAGCTAAAGGTCTCGCTGTGTAGACCGTCTCAAATATGTGATGGTGTCTCGGTTTGGGAATGGTCAGGGTCTGCTTTGGATGAGGGAGATGAGGCATCTGAATGGTTCACTAATTATCTTGGCAAGCCAAGTCGGTTGGTGCGTTTTAATGAAGGTAATAATGACCTATTTAATTTTCAATTGGTTGATTCGGGTTATGTTTTATCTATAACATTTCAGACAAACAGATATAGTGAAAGGAAAAATTTAACAGAAAATGGCTCAAAAAGGTCAAACGTGTCGAGTAGTGCAATAGTATATTGGAAAATAAGATTATCAATAAATTTGTGTAAGTTTCAAAATCATATTTGACACTAACAGTTCATATAAAAATTTGGAACTTAAAGTCTTCTGGTCAACCCAACCCGGTATTTGAATCGAGTATTGACCTTTAAGCAACTTGTCTGATCGCCCATTTCACTACCTATGTGACTTTCAGTAACATTTGAAGTATGTCGTTACAGAGTCGGAGACTAGACCTGTGGACTCAGATTATGCACCTGGATACAGAGTTTTGTTTTCTGATGGATATCCATTCCTTTTAGCTTCCCAGGTTAGTTTTCAAATTTGTTCATGTATTAATTTTGTAAATAGTTATTAAATTTTATGCTTTTTGGCAGGGATCTCTAGATTCATTGAATGAGCGACTCGAGGAACCTTTACCAATAAACCGGTTTAGACCAAAGTATATATCTGTATTTACAACCTTAGTCATTCAACGCTTGCAGATGAGTTTATTTGAGTTACATTTATCAAAGATAGTTCAAATGGATAAAAGTTAAAACTTGGCCAATAATTAAAAGGCTTGAACATGTCAAATGCTTAGAAGTTTGAACCTCTTAAATAGATTTATTATATTATTAGATTATTAATTCAATAGTTTAAGCTTTGTAATCATATTTACTACCTTGATTATTCATATTACAGAAAGACATGTTTGTGGGTCTACCTGGCCTGTTTTGGCATGCAGTAAAACTACTCGGAAACTCAGTTACTCAAGCCCCCTGACCCCTCCTTCCCTGATACTATATTCACATAACTTGAGATTGTATTTACGAATTTCAGCATTTTGGTTGATGGGTGTGCACCGTTTTCTGAGGACCTATGGAAGGAAATTAAAATAGAAAATTTAACATTCCATGGTGTCAAGCTTTGCTCCCGTTGTAAGGTAAAAGAATATCTTCATATAAGCAATAGCTGTTTGTTGATAAAATGGGCTAATTGCATAAATAAACGGTAACCATCAAATTCTTTGAAATTACCAGTAATTTCAAGCCATAAAGAACCATCAAAGCTTCAACATTTTGATTCAAGGCAACACCAATTCTCAGAAATCTTGATTTAGAGTAATCTGACCTGTTTGTTAGTCAAAACACTTTTTTTCTGACATGGCGCCTAAAAACCTGTTAACTAGGAAGATTTCCTCATATCAAAAGTTTGAAACTTTGATGTTTTTTACATGGTAAAAAAGGTTGGTTACCTGAAACAGATATTTGACTAAATTTGGTTATCCTTATTATGTCCCCTATTATAATCAGCATTTGTTTTTAATTCTTACACTTTCTGCTGAGTGTTTTTCAGGTACCAACAATTAATCAAGAAAATGCATTTTCAGCTTCTGAGCCGACTGAAACTCTTGTGAAGTTTCGGTCAGGAAAAGTGTTGCGTCCTGGTCAAAAGGGACAAGGGATGGTAATGTTTTTGCCTATTAACATCTACAACTAATAAAATATGGTTTGATTATGTTCACTTAATCTTGATTATTATAATTCAAATGGATTTGCAGGTCTACTTTGGACAAAATATGGTATGCAGTGATTTGAATGAAGGAAATACAAAGGTAATCAAAGTCGGAGATCCTGTGTATGTTATCAAGACTTTCTCATCATATGATGAGACATCAACTTGAAATTGTTATTTGCAAGATATATTAAGCAAGAGACAGACTCTCATGTTTGGCTTTCAGAACACTGTATTTAATGACTTCTAGAAGCTTAGAAAGGATGCAAATATTGACTTCAAGGATAACTTTTTACCATTTTGATGGTCAATTAGACTAGTTATTGGTCTAATAGTAACACCTTTAATAATGTTAATTAACAAGATATACAATGACCATTGGTGCTATATATCATCATTAACTAACAACTTAAGTGTCCTTTATGGGGACATTCTGGTGGTAAAGGGTGCATTCCTCTTACCAACTGGTGAGGGTTGGTGGTGTTAGTTAATAGGAGTAGATTAGGACTAAATTAAAGGGTGTGTGAGTTCGGCGTTTAAAAAGAAAACAAACTCAAGTAATTTAATGCTTCATAGCCCTGCAGCTATTAGTCTTGCTTCATAAGATCAACTATCGTATCACAACCGGTATGTTTTCTATATTCACAAAGATGTATGCTTTTACATCATCTCATGAGTTCAACAGAGATGTATGCTTTAACATCATCTCATGAGTTCAACAGTTATTCATTCCTCAAGTGCTAACATGTTGGTATAAGTGCCGTTGCAGACAAAGGTCTAAAGAAGCCTTTATTTACCTCTGCAAGATTGAAAAAGGGCAAACTTCTGTGATTGAAAAGTTATACGTATTGCTGTATATGTCCCCTAATCTTTTCAAACTCAATTTCTTATAATAAGTTTATAAATTGTGATCCCACATTTGTAAATAAGAAAAAAAAATATAACTTCAAAGAATTTGAAGAAAAGAAGCAACTTCAAATAATTTGTACCAAACATAGCTAACCCTTGTTTGATAATTCGAACTGTACAGTTAAATCACTTATTATAAAAGTAAAAGCATAATAAATCCATCAATATAATAATATTCACCACAAAAAACCTAATATATAACTATAAGAGTTCTAAACAAAATTCAAAACTTAAAAACTAATAAGTAACAAGTCATTACTTAATGCACTACTAATAAACGGTTTAGGCCACAGAAACCACAATGGGGCTCTTCACATGGTAATGCTTGCCATTAGACCATGTTAGCTCACCAAAAACATAATCTCTGATTACACTTGTTCCATCAGCTTTCATTGTCAACTCAAACTTCTTCACTTCACCCTTCTTCCCAAATGCAAGAATGTTCGGTTTCACATTGACAGATATCCCAGCAGGACTCTTAACAGCAACTCTATAGACACCAGGTGGGCCCACGTTCGTCAATCTTCTTGTGACGGTGGCTGTACCGTTAAGTTTATGGACAGTTATGGACGGGTAGTTGAAGTCTAAGATGCTGTTGTTTTCAGGACATTCGTAAGGCTGATCAGAAAACTTCTGAATGATGGTTTTGTTGTATCCTCTAGTGCATAGGAAGTCAAGATAATCACTTGCGGTTAAGTCATAAACCAATCCAGGATTCATTGCAGCATTGGGATCAATATGTCCAGCACCACGACTAAATGGGCTCGCCTCATTTTTACCTTCATCCATCATCGGTTTCCCTCTGTTGTCTTTAATAGTTGCTGCACAAATACACACAGACATATTAAACAGTTAATAAACTAGCATATTTGAGACAGTTAGTAGTTACTGATCATGTGATCATTGTTAAGTTTACCAGTGGTCATGATGGCGGATTTGATGGCAGCAGGGCTCCAGTCAGGGTGGACACTTTTGAGCAGACCAACAATTCCAGAAACATGTGGACAAGACATTGAAGTACCTGATTCTATGTTATAGGGTAGTATTGGTTGTTCATCTTCAGAGAATGCTGCGATGATATTCACTCCAGGCGCGGTAATATCAGGCTGCACATTTTTATAAAGTTAAGATATGTTTCAGTTAACAAAATGCGAAACAAAATATCAGTTGATAGATCAAACACCTTAAGAATCTCGGGTGTGACTGAATTTGGGCCCCTAGAAGAGAACCCTGCCATGAATGGAGCAGGCGTTACGTTTATCGCAGCTTGCGGATGGGTCATGTACCCCTGTGGTTCCCTACATCAACATAACATACATGTTAGTGAAAACAAAGGTATAATGATTAGAGATAATAAAATGGGCCCGTTTAGGCCAGGCTGGGCCATGTTGGGTTGATGGTAGTTACTTGGTCGAGTTGAGGTACGCGTAGAGACGAAGCCCATCAGCATATGTGATGTGTGTTGCTGGCAGCACATGAGGATCAGCTATGATCTCATCAGCAGTGGTTTTATCATTGCAAAGAATCATGCCAGCAGCACCAGCAAGTTTAGCTTGTGTGCCCTTGTCAACCCTACCATTGTCTCCCCTTAAGCACACCAAAATCTTCCCTTGAACCGTCTTCGGGTCAAGTGCACCTGGCATGCAAAGCGCTCTACACATACATACACAAACAATATCAATATACAAACCCGGTGAAACTAATTAAGCAAATGTTTCAAGAAAATAACACTACTTACGCATCCATCGTTGTTGCGTTTTCAGCTTTAGCATTTGCAGTATTAAGTAGAGGATAAAATCCAGAATGTGGCAAGGGTTTAGACATGCTTAATCCCTGTTATTTCAAAACCTATATGTTTATAACTCACAAGGAAGACAAGCTAATTGGTAAACTAATAGAGTATAAATGTTTGAACCTTTAAGGTAAGTCCACTTGCAAGGTCAACAAAAGACTGAAACTCGCGGTCAATGGTGCTAGCCGCTACGGTTATAACCCAAGGAGCCACATTGGTGACAGTTCTAGGTTTGGGTCCATCATTCCCTGCAGAAAACACAACAGTGACACCTTTCTTGACAGCATGGTATGATGCAATGGCTAGACCATCATCCATGTAGTCAACAGGGGATCCACCAAGAGATACTGATATAACATCAACACCATCATGGATCGCGGCTTCAAACCCTTTGACTATATCCGCATCATCACATTCACCTCCTAAGTTGGTAGGTGGCCAGCAGACCTTGTAAGCTGCAACTCGGGCTCGTGGTGAACCACCTTTAGCGGTTCCCATCATGATCCCATTGATGCTCACATCGGGAACAAAGTTACCACCTGCAGTAGATAATGTGTGGCTACCGTGTCCTTCATGGTCGCGCGCATTGTTTAGTGAAGGATCAAATTTTCCATATGTGGCTTGATAACCTTTGTTATAGTACTTAGCACCAATAAGTTTACTGCAAACATCACAATATATAAATAACTAATCTATAAATAACAAACAAATAAACAAACATACTAAGTAAAATCATGCATGTAATTTTTTTAAAAAAAAAAAGAACAAAGAAATCATATGCTTACTTGTTGCAATGAACTAAGGTGTCATTCTCACATCCACCCTTCCACTTAGATGGAATCGGTCCATAATCGTTGCCACTAAAGCTTTTTGATTCAGGCCAAACACCTGACAAACAAACAAACATAACGGCATATAATAAAACTATAAAATCAAGACATAAGACTCGAAACTGATCAGGAGAACACAAAATAAGTTACCAGTGTCAAGATTGGCAATGATGATGTTTTCACCAAATTTTGCTTTCGACCACAAAGAAGACGAACCGATGACGCCATTTTTTTCAAGCTGCAAGAAATCCCAAGAGCGTGTTGTGTGTAAGTTTCGCGCTTTATTCTGAATCACAGTCACCACATCCGGGTGCTCTACATCACACAAATGAGAATTAACTACAATTGCTAAAGATTTCAATACAATGAATAAGTCTTTTGTTATGAGAACATAATAAACCTGCAATTCTAGCAGCTTCTCCTTCATCAAGAACAGCAGCGAAGCCGTTGAACTGTTTATTGTAAGAGTATATCATGGCTTCATCTACCTTCTCTTTGCTGTTTCAAAACATAATATGTTTTATCAGTGTGCATAAATGAAGATTAAAATTTAACATATTATCTTAAGTTTTGTTTTTGTATACAGATTTACCTCCCTAATATTGAACCAAGAAACTCAAAGTGAGAATCTTGGATCTGAGATGCTTCGAGTTCATGATCTTGTGCTCGCAAGTAGACGATATAAGACTGCAAAAATTGTATAATACAAACACAAAAGGGATTAATTTACAAGAAAACACCAATGAAAACTATGCATGCATGTTACACCATACTACAACTAAGGGGTTTAACTCATGTTTTTTGTTTTAAAGGACTCATCTTTTACATACCTTTTTGCTATTGATCGTGGAAGACGACGATTGCAACACGCACAAAGTGATGAAGATGGCAAGAAGAACTTTAAACAATTTCATGTTATGCATTTGTTATTGATCTGCAATGGAGCTTTGGTTTGGGTGTTCTTGATGGACGAATGAATGCATGTATTTATAGCATTTTCGTATGTACGTAGAGATATAGTAGGAGCCTTCTTAGTTGATTATGATAAAGATTAAATATTATGTGTATTTTGTTTAATCATCACATTAATCCAATGGGGTTGAAAGCTTATCAGCATATTTTCAATTTTGAGACCTCTGTGAATTCGCCATCTTAATCGGGATAAACATATTTTCATGTAACAGAGACGTACCATTTTAATTCTCTTCAATTTGGTGCAATTATCTGACATATAAATATTATAAATCAAAGTTTATACAGTATACATATAAGTTATAACTTATAGATTATAGGTTATAATTTATAAATTTTAGATATTATAGATTATAAATTTCTTTTTTTTTTATAGATTAAAAATTATATGTTATAAGTTATAAATTATATATTATAAACTTATAGTCTATAGTATATGATTTTTAAGTTATAAATTATATTCCATGAATTATGAGTTATGAATTTTAGATTACTAGTGGAAATGCCCACGCGTTGCGGTGGTACGGCTGTTGCGTGATTTTTTGAAAATTTGATTTTAGTCAGTATTGTCTCGGTGCGTTATGATGTAAATTAAAAAATCAAAATATAATTATTAAAAAAAATTGAATGAAAGAAAACAATTATGAAGATATATATAAGTTATATACTTCAATATTTAAATAAAATAATACTTAATTTAAATAGTATTTAGTTATAAAAATATAATTAGTAAATATAAATTTCAATTTCAAATTATATTATCATAAATAAAATAAAATCTAATGAAGTGAATTAAATAATATCATATTATTACATAATGTATTAATAATGTTTATTAAATACATTAAAGAGACAAGGACAAAAATGTCAAGGTATATAAAAATTTAATGGATAAATTTGCCATATTGTCTCTAAAGTATCTTAAAATCTTAATCAATTATCTATTCTACCCTCTAAAATGTCTTGCACTACTTTGTACATGTTATTTTTTAAACTTGTATGTTTGGTAAAATTACATCTATATCCAAATACATGTATTATATAGTAGTATAGATAAGTTATAAATTATAAATAAATCATGAAATATATGCTAATAAGTTAATTAAGTGGTGAAGTGAATAGTGAGTACAATTTACATTAGTTATTTGAGTTAAACCTATTTGGTTGAGTTTTTGTTGATATACCTATTTGGTTGAGTTTTTGTTGATATACCTATGTTATTTAAAAGTTGAAATTCAATTCTTTTATGGGGGATCAGTTTGTTTCATAAATATCTCTTTTTTTGTTATACCTGATATCTAAAATCGATTTTGAAAATCCTTTAAACTATAAACTTATCATCCATTCAAATTTGATTATAAAAGAAAAACTAACAAAAATAATTACATAAACCATGATAAGCTGATAAACCACTCAAAAAAATATGATATGAAACGTTTCTTATACCGATCAATAAGACCAAATTCCTTTAGTTATATAATGGTTTGGCTTTGTTTATTTAAGAAACTATAAAAACCATTACAAACGAATTTAACCTAAAAACCATTAAAACTATATCTTACTAAAGTTTACGAGTGAACCCTAACATTAGAAAATACATTAATATATAAAGTAGAAATCTTTTATTTTTTCTTTTAAAACAAGTGTATACTTGGGTAGTATACATTTTTTCCTTAGTAACAACAAACTTGACAAATTAGATTTTAATCATTCAAATTATGATCTATTTACCGATTATAATTCATACATTTGATTATCGACATTATAAAGTTTTCATTTTCATTGTCAATTTAAATATCACTCTAACAGAGAAGCAACCTTGTGTGTTGTTTGTCCTTGTTGACACGTCAATGATATGATGTTTATTTGAATTACGGTTAGCTAAAAATGTATATTGAAATTCCGACGTAATTGCAATACGTAGGGTTGGTGGACGAGGAAGCATGAAACATGAATACAAAGTTTCCTTGATCTCATAAATTTCATATCCATGGCTCACACTTCACTAGAACTAAAAACAAGATAGTCAAGTTGTGAAGAGGTGTTTGTTTCGAACCATCGCCACCTCATTCATGGCCGATTTGTTCAATTTTAATCTTTTTCTTGTTTTTATTTGAATATTTTGGTTTTTTTATTGGTATGTTTTTTATTTTTATTTTAAATTTTATTCTTTTAAGGTTTTTTATATGAATGTTAGTATTTTTGGCGGTGAATGTCCTCAATTAACAAAAGGTTTCAATCTTTTTGTATAAAGAAATGTTTCACTAATAAAGTTTTACTGTTAAGGCCCCCTCTTAACATAAAAGTTTCATTCTTTTTTTTATATTCCCTTCTATGAACATCGATTATTTTCACAGTTTAACGGGTCGTTACGTTTACTTTGATTTGAACTAAACGTCTTTTCACAGCATCACACGAGGACATGATACTCATTTATAAATTAAATTTTGAAGATACCAAATTGAAAACCCTATCCTGTACGTTCGAGTAAAATTTGGTTGGGGTTACCCTATAACTCTTGTGGTTTGTCCAAGTGTTGGATGATAACACCAATATCCCTTCTATTCTCTTCATCACCAGATTAACTAACCTCCCCTTTAATCATCTTACCGGCCGACCACTGGAATAAACCAACCATGAACACCGACGACGTCCAGGATCAGCTCGAAAGCCTCACGATCTCCCCGATCAACGTCAAACTGAAACGACTCCCACACCTCACCGACTACCTCCCCAACCTCCAAACCCACACCAATCCTCTACAACACAACACCTTCTACCACCATTCCTACAAAGATGGATTCTACATCTCCCATTCCGACATCATCCTCCGCCAAATCGTCTTTGATTTCTCCGGCAACTTCCCGTCATCTGCACCTCACTTGGCCTACCACCATGCCGGACCCCGCAAGGAGATCTTGTTTGATCCTAAACAGGTGCGAGCCGCCATTGTTACGTGTGGAGGTCTTTGTCCTGGTTTGAACACCGTCATCAGAGAACTAGTGGTTGGGTTGTGGGAGCTGTATGGGGTCCGGGAGATATTCGGGATCAAGGCGGGTTACCGTGGGTTTTACACGGGTGACCCGATAAGGCTTGACCCGAAACTGGTTCATAACTGGCACAAGAGAGGGGGCACTGTACTTGAAACCTCCAGAGGTGGTTTTGATCTTCACAAGATCGTAGATGCCATTCAAAGTCGCAGATTCAACCAGGTTCATTCATGAATTTTAAGCTTTGAATCAAATGGATCACTTATTGGATCAAGAGGTCAATTTCTTGGATCACTTATTTGAATAAAGCTCATGTTAACCTACCTTGATCCTAAACAGGTGTACATCATTGGAGGAGATGGGACACTACGAGGGGCGGTACAAATATTCAACGAGATTCAGCGTCGTAAGCTAAACATTGCGGTTTCTGGGATACCTAAAACGGTGGATAATGATGTGGGAATCATCGACAGGTCGTTCGGGTTCCAAACAGCTGTGGAGATGGCTCAACAGGCAATAAGTGCAGCCCATGTAGAGGCCGAGAGTGCACCCAACGGTATAGGCCTGGTTAAGCTCATGGGCCGGAACACTGGACACATCACCCTTGATGCAACCCTAAGCAGTTGTGATGTGGATTGTTGTTTGATACCTGAAAATGACTTCTACCTTGAAGGCAAAGGTGGTTTATTCGAGTTTATTGATCTTCGGTTGAAAGAAAACGGGCATGCGGTCATTGTGGTGGCAGAAGGAGCGGGCCAGGATATCATTCCCAGGACCGATTCACAGACACAGAAAACAGATGATTCGGGGAATCCTGTGTTTTTGGATGTCGGGGCGTGGTTGAATTCCGAGCTCAAGAAATGGTGGGAGAGGGATCACAAGGGCGAGTTGTTTACAATTAAGTATATAGACCCCACTTACATGATACGGGCTGTTACGGCCAATGCTACTGATAACTTGTACTGTACCTTGTTGGCTCATTCAGCTATTCATGGGATTATGGCGGGTTACACAGGGTTTGTGACGGGCCCGATAAATGGTAACTATGCTTATATTCCTATGGATGAGGTGGCGAACACCAAGAGTCGAGTCAGCACTAACGACCACAAATGGGCTTGGGTTAGATCGGTCACTGCTCAGCCAGATTTTCAGAGAACTTGAAAAAACCCAAACCTAAAACATCAATTGTTATGTCACAAGCAACGGGCACATATCAGGCAAATGCATCTACACAATAAGAGTCACGTCAGTGTTTTCCTACGCATCAAAGTCAGCCAAAGATTCAGGTTAAAAGTAGACTACATGTTCCTTCAATCGAGCACTATAGTGCTTTCAGTAACGGTTTTCAGCTTCTTCAGCTCAGTCAATGCAGTACTCAAGGATTCCTTTACCTTGCTTTTCTTGGCCTGCAAGACAAGATAAATTTTAATGCAAGTAAAAGCAAAGGAATATAAAAAAGCAAGGCGTATTATACCTTTAGTGATGGCATGAGGGCAAAAGCTTTACCAGTAGAGTCAATTCCAGTATTTGCAATGACACATATCTGAAATAATTTAATTTTTTTTTATCAAGATACAAAGTTGTATATTAGAAAACAAGCTTGTGAGATTTAAATTAATACCTCGCTGTCAGTAACATCTTGTTTCTTGAGAGATCTAGATTTGAGTTAAAGGATCAACACGATTACTAAATTTAATGACAAATGTAAGAAAAGTGGCACGAAAAAAGAACATAAAAGAAACAAATGAACATGAATCGTTGTAATGCCTGTAAAGGATACTCTAACACTTGTCTAACAGACTGTGGGTTGGTGTAGAAATTGCCTGTGTTGGCATACTGTAATGCCCTGTCAAATGAACTGGAAAAATGATACAAGTTCAGCAGTGTGTCATTTTGACCCAGCCCGAATCACTACCTGTTTTGACCCGTACCCAACCTAGTTGACCCACCCATTGTGCCGCCTCTAATTGTAATCTCAAAACGTAGCTTATGAATTCCCACCTTGGGATTTTAATTGTGGGATCCTTGGACAGTAGCACCATATGATCTTGGATTCCTTGCAAGATTTGTGCAGCTTCGCAGTTCATCAAACACTTAGCGTTCTCAGGAAGCTCTGCGTAATGATGAATACCAGATGGAAAAGCACAATTAACATCAACAATCACTAAAAACAATACATAATTAATAGCTAAAGAATACATACTAACCCTGTTCAACTGTAAGCAGAAGTGGAGGAGGTTCTTTCTTTCCAGATCCTCCCTTATCTCCCTTTCCCCCTTTGCCTTGAAAAATAAATAAGTATGCATACAACATAAGCAACAGAAATTTAATGAAGTATAAAAAAATACAAATGGTTCTACAATCATACCCTTGGAAAAAGAGGTGTCATCTTTCCCATTTGACTTTCCATTTCCATTTGTCTCAAACTTCTCATCAAACATATCTGCAATACCATTATCAATGAAGAAAATATGATTTAGTCCCTTCGTTATAAAAAAACAGGAGGCGCACCAATCCGGTAAGGTCATTGCAGCCAAGGCAAAGGCACGTGTATCGGGCATTTACATGATAACTTTTATATTTTCGTTAGGTATCTATCATCATCCACCCCAAAATTCAGATAGTTAAACCACTATATGTGATTTAATATAAAAATAACCTATATGTACAACCTACAAGAAGCACGAAGCAAGCGCCTCTGCCTCTGCCTCTGCCTCTGCCTCATGCGCCCCCTTCGCCTCATGCAGTCAGGAGAAATGACGGCCACCAAGGCGCACCTTATAACACTAAGGTTAAACCAGAGAATGTGTAACAAAGCAAGTGAAATAAGTGGGGTTAAACCTTCATTATCAAACTGAACTTTCCTTCCCTTCAACTTATCATCCTTTCCTTTAGAAGCTACACAGATATTAGTAACTCAACTTAGAGAAATTCTTGAAAAATTGACAAAAAAAAGTTCATGAAATGAAGAACAAAAGAGCTTTGAGATAGAATTAGGGTTTTACCAGGAGATTTCAATGCAGATTTCCCCCCTTTTCCTCCTTTATCAGACATTTTGTTCTGCTAACAACATACAAACACACACACACACACACAAAGTGAGACGTATACATCAATGTTAGGGCTTAGACTCGGTAACCACGTTGTTGTTAACAAGAACAAGAACAAGAACAAAATCAAAAGATGACTTAGATACATACTAAGGAATGCATTAAGTGAAGGAAGATGGAAATCGAAGAGTGCTGAATTTACCTTAAGAAGCAAGATGAGGGTTTAAGCTGATCACTGCCTTAAGCTTTACCCTGCTGATTTTCGCCCTCGCCGAGAGAGAGAGAGAGAGGACGGTATGTGAGAGAGAACATACATGTAAACTTTTATATTTTTTTAAACTGAATTTTTGTTTTGCATTTTTATATAAATAAAACTAGGTTATAACTTATTGTATTACATGTATTAAATAAAATAATAATAAAATTTAATAAAAGGCTAGAAAATATAAAAAAAACTATTTTGATATATGATATAAGTAAAATTATATGTGAGTAAATACTTTAGTTAATAAAGTATTTTTATTATTTTTTAAAACTTTCATTTTAAAAAAGTGTTTTTTAACTCTCATTTTACAAATATGTTAAGAGACATTTCGTTCTAAGAATATTGTTTTGGAAAAAATGTCATTTTTAATAAAAATCTCATTTATGTTTTACAAATATTTTTTGTATTTAATACAATTTTTATTTGACAAAATATCATTTTTAAAAATATTTCATTGTTTAAAAACTCCAGGTTTCAATTATTTTTTAGAAAAACATTTTCATATAAAAACCTTTATTTTTAGAAAAAGACCGGTTTTAGAATATTTCATATGTGTAGAAAGATACGTTGTTTAAAAAAATTCATAGTTTTTAAAAGTCTTTTTTTAAATGTAGTTTTTAATCAAAATGTTTAACATCTAATTAATAAAAAAATATGTTAAAAAAAGGATTTTAGAAAAATTGAAATGTTTAACATAAGATAGAGAGAAGGAGAGAGATATATGAGAGAGAGAGAGAGAGAGAGAGAGAGAGAGAATTTAAAAACTAATTATTTAAACTTTTTAAAAATTGATAAATGATTTGGACGGAATAAATTGTATAGTTAATGTTTGTCCACGTAATGTAATCATTTATTAGTATATATTTTTTGTATAAAATTTCGTTAATTTCATCTAAAAACGTTAATTTCGTTAATTAAGATCTAAATATCTATTATCAAAGGGGGGATTATGTAATTTTGCATATAAAAATAAAATACTAATTTATGTTTATGTGTTGCTAATAGTAGTCATTCATTTATTATCGTTTAATTCATGAAGCCTACATTGAATCTTTTATTTTTTTCATTTTTTAAATTTTAATCATCAACTGAATCATGAGATTGTCGGTTCGGTGAGGGAGGAGGATGAATCTAGTTTTAGGTGTTGATTGGAACACATTACGAAGGGTTGTATAATAGAGACCACCGCCTCTAGTCACCCTCTTCCTTATATCATGATTCAGGACCACAAACATGCAAACAATCCATTATGACAAAGTTGAGATTTTATCAATTTACATGCTTAGCATTTTAAATTAACAAAGTTAACATTTTTTGTTACAAATTGTAATTATTTTAAAATCTTGATGAGCGAGTTGCAATAAATAATCTAATTGAAAGAAAATGACAAATGTCATCAAACCACATGAAGAAAACGTCAATTCATTGTATTTTTTAAGACCATAACTCACATGCTCAATCTACTCAAAACTCATTTACTCTCACTCTTAAACTAGAAAAAAATTATCATAAATTAAATTATACTTTCTAACTCTTATCATTAAGCTACTAATCAAGATAGCATATAAACTTTGGGCAAATACCATAAAAAATCAACATACTTTTAAATTTCTCACAAAAGTCCCTATATAATTTTTTACACGTAAAATACCAGCATACTTTATATTTTATCTTATAAAAGTCCCTTAACATTTTTTGCATATAAAAAACCATCATACTTTCTACTTTTTTTACATAAAACCCCCTCAATAATATTTACACATTTTAGTCATAAAAGAAATAAAAAATTAAAAATGATGAAAATGATTATTATCCATTACATCTTAGATCTATGTGCTAAGAAAATCTGAAAGAATAATGGTAAATAGTTAAAATTCTAAATGGTAGGCCAATGATATTTTAGTATTAATCATATTTTCAAGTTTCATATTTTTTTAAACGCTCATAGCTTTTACACATAATATTTTTTTTAAATTACACTATAAAAACAAACGTTTTTTGATCTTTAAACATTTATAATTTTGATGCATAAAAACGTAGTTTTTTTCACAAAATTTCAGGTCATTGTATAATGTTTGTCAGCTCCTTGTGTAATATTCGTCAGCTAATTATGTAATATCAGATCATTATGCAATGTTAATCAGATCATTGTGGCTAATATTTTCTATTTTGTTATGCACCATGTTTTTTAAAAATGATGATTTTCAAATAGCACAATGCTAAAAATATAATTTTTTACTTTTCAGTTAATTTTATAATACTGATCATGTTATTGTGTAATTTTTATCAAGCAGCTTATTATGTCTATTGCTAATAATCGAGTCTAGTGCTAATCATTGTGTTACCCATTGTGTCTAATGTTAACCATTGTGTTTCTTAAAATGATGATTTTCAAATAACATAATTTTATAAATGTAATTTTTTATGTTTTTTCCAGTTCATTGTGTAATCCTAATTAGATCATTGTGTATTACTCGTCAATCAGCCCATTGTGTTTATTGCTAATTATCGAGTCTTGTGTTGGTCAGTGTTACTCATTATGTCTAATGTTGACTATTGTGTTATACATTGTGTTTTTTTTTTTAATTATGATTCTCAAATAACAAATGCTAAAAATGTAATTGTTTTATGTTTTTCAGTTCATTATGTAATACTGATCATGTTATTTTGTAATTCGCATCAAAGCAACTCATTATGTATATTGCTAATTATCAAGTCTAGAGTTGTTTATTGTGTTACCCATTGTATCTAATGTTGATCATTGTGTTATGCATTGTGTATTTAAAATGATAATTTTTTAATAACACAATAATAAAAAAATATAAACTTTTTATGTTTCAAGATCATTGGGTATTCATCATCAAATAATTCTGTAATCTTCATTAATTTGAAGATTACACAATAATCTAACGAAATTACACAATGAGTTAAAAATGTTTTTTATATCAACATTATAAGTGTTTTAAAGATTAAAAAATACTCGTTTTATGGTGTAATTTAAAAAATAATAATATCATATGTAAATATGAATGTTAAAAAAAAGTGGAACTTAAGAACGTGGAACATTACCAATTTTACCCGCAACCAAATTTTGACCAAAAGGACACGTGTCAACATATTAATCCTTATTACACTTTTTTTAGTTTTATATACTTTGTATTTGAATATTTTCTTTAAAAATAAAAGTTGAAAAAGTTGAAAAAAGTTCAAATACAAAGTGTATTTTTGCTACAAAGTGTGAGAAGACATAATGAGTCAAAAAAAGACATAATGAGTCAAAAAAATACATAAAAAAATTATATCTCACAATCAAAATTGAATTTCAAAAAAGTAATTCGGAGCTTTTGTTCCCCTAATCATCCTCAATAAGAAAAAAAATAAACGAAAAAGTAAAAAAAATAAAAAATTAACTTTTTTTATTGTGCCATTTATGAAAGACACAATAACTCCATTGTGTCGAAAGACACAATGACGTCATTGTGTTAATATAAAAGACACAATGATGTCATTGTGTCATATAATGACACAATGAAAAAAAATTATTTTTTTTATTTTTTTCTGAAAGAGGACAACGAGATAAACAAAGGCTCCGAAGTGTTTTTTTTAAACTTCGATTTAATTTGTGAGATATAAATTTTTTTGTGACTTTTTAGCTTCATTGCTGTGTCTTCTCACACTTTGTAGCAAAAATACACTTTGTATAATAACCTCACCCTAAAAAGTTATTGTCGTTATTTTATTACTAATAGTCCTTATTCATAAGTAATTTCAATTATCTTAGAATATCGTTCTATAATTAATAACTTTTTATTCTA
The DNA here is from genome assembly GCA_018326445.1 of Flaveria brownii. Taxonomy (NCBI): domain Eukaryota; kingdom Viridiplantae; phylum Streptophyta; class Magnoliopsida; order Asterales; family Asteraceae; genus Flaveria; species Flaveria brownii. Next base: position 19,638 of record BJCN01315645.1, read on the forward strand.
TTTAATATTTTATTTATTCAACCGTAATACATAATTTTACTAAAAGTAGTTATATAATATAAAATCATTACAGTGCACAAACAAAGAACAAATAAACACATTAATGGTGGAGAAGATGACTGTGTTGTGACATCAAAACGTGTTTTTATTGGTTAGAGTAGGATTGTTGGTTGTATTGAGTGCCGGATGAAAATGCAAAAGATATCTCAGGTTGTCGAATGGGTTGTTGAGATATTGTTGTGATGATTGTTGGGTTTTTTGGCAAGACGTTTGGAATTTGTTTAATTTTTTGAAGGGAGCCAGATGATAATTTCATTTTGTAAAACAATTGAGTGTATATAGTTTGGAGAGTAGAAATAGAGTGTAAACAAAAAGTGTATTTGAGTGGTATTTAAAGGTTATCAAACTAATATTTTTTTAATGTTATCGTCAAGAGACAGTTTGACAACAGTCTAACTGGTGAAGAATTAATCTAGTGGAAGACAAGACATAATCCCCGCGTTGGAGAACTTTTTTTACCTCTAGATTCATGGTTGGGGGGCAGGTTCCCTTCACCGGTTCAAGATTTCTCTTCCCGGCATAATTTTCTATTAACTAAGCGTTCACTTTTAGGTTTTTTGATGAAAACATAATGCCTAAAGAAACACATAGTTGGCCAAATGATTAGTCTCAGAATGTGTACGATCATTGGTAAAAGTAAACCTTACTCACAATTCGTTCAAAACTAACTAAAAATTCATACATTTTACGGTCAAAACAAAAGCAACTAAAAACATCATTGGTAAAAATAAATCTTACTCACAATTCATTTAAAACTAACTAAAGATACATATATTTTACGGTCAAAACAAAAACAGCTAAAAATATGAAATTGAAGAAAACTAACAAAGTAGAAAACATGAAAAAAAAATTATGCCAATTAAGTCATTTCATCCATATTTTAATCGCCGGATAACTTCAAACAAATCAAAGTTATGTGTGTTTTAAGTGAATGTTTTTCTAACCCTCTTCTTTTTTATCCAATCGTTCCACATACGAGTGATTTAGCCATATGTTTGCATTCAAAATGCTAAACTTTGACTTGAGTCATTAGATCCAAGTCTTTAAAAGTTGACTTTGGCTCTGTTTAATATGTGCTTTCATACGACATAAAAGTTGAATGAGTGTAAATGCACTACTTTGACTTGAATCATTTATCTAAATTTTATAAAAGTTGACTATGACCCCGTTTAAAATGCACCTTCATACGACATAATTCATTGGTTCAAATCCAATAGCAGATAGAACTTATCAAAAACCACGATCATGTAGGTTTAATCATGAAATTTTTATTGAATTTAACCACCTGAGTGAGGTTTACATTTGAACCTTCATACACTGAAAGAAATCAAGTGTTTATATATAAAAAAATCATCCTTAGCAGTGTTTATATATGAATGAGTGAAGTCTAGGCTATTTCCTAACACTTGTACACAACTATATTTGTCATTCCAAAAGCATTATTACAATCATCAACTGTACAAACATAAAATTGTAAAATACAAAATCATCCCACCAGTGTTTTTCTGCTTTCAATCCCATCTTTGCTATCGCCAGTCGTCACCTGAGAGCCCACGAAAACTGCTTTCCGGCATTACAAGTGGAGTTACAATGTTCTTTCTATCTTCTCTCTAAAATCAAGTCTGAATCTGTTGTTTTCCGGATACATATTCCTTCTCGATTGTACTGAACATGATCATCATACGGTCTTGCAGATTCGCGTGTATGTTCTTGGTGATCTTTTTCTTATGTTTGGTGCTTTTCAACCATGCAATCCCAAATTGCACCACCACTTTACATCCTGTGGATCTTGACCCTTGATCCTCTATTTGGTACTTTGTATGAAGCTGCATAACAATGTCAGGTATTAACGATCACACTTTTCATGATAATTGTTAGATGCATTATGTATACAACTATACATACAGTGAAATAATCGCCAAGTGGGACCCCATGGAGAGTTGTGACTTCTTCTACAAGCCAACCGTTTCTGTCAGTTAGCCGTGATTTTTGCTGACTTGAGGTGACCTCTCCTCCATAACGGGAAACACTAACGTCAAACTTGTAATAAGTTTGTCTCTGATAAACATCGGTCTTCTCAAACTCCCACGGGCTCGTTGAATAATTGACACAATGGGCCCTGTCCATTGCTCTTCGCTCCAATTCGCTTCCACTAAACAACTCCATCACAAAATTTGACTGAAATTGGAACATAACCAAATCAGTGAAACATGTACTTTTGCTAAAAAAGGATTTAGAATGATAATATTATATTATAAATAATAATGTATGTGTCATAGTGAGACTCACTGGAACTGAAAGAACAGAGGAGTATACAACAGACATGCTGACATCCTCAAGTCCTAAAAAGGACCCACTTTCTTCGCTCTGGAGACTTCTGTTTTCTGATTCATCGTCACTTTTGATCAAGGATGATTCATCTTCAAGCATTTGTTGGTTTTTATCATCAGATTCTTCTTCAGCTATCTCTGCTTTTTGTTCAGGACTTAAGGATCTAGCCCTCCACAGAGCCATGATTGTCCTGTTTTCGAAACAAATTACACTTTTAAGTCTCAAATTGAATAATGAAAAACAAAGATCTTGGTATTAAAAAGCACGAGGCACTCTAAAGCGTATAGGTCCTGAAAGCCGAGGCGTAAGACAAGAGCTTCATATACGCGAGGTGTTGCTCTATGTACAACCAAAAGTTGCATCTCTCTCATCTATTTTACAAAGCAGCATTTTTCATCAAGTAAACAAATAAACAATTTATAATCTCTTCATCCTTTTGGTTAGTTTTACATATCAGTCTTCTCTAGACCCTAAATTTGACCAATTTGGACCCACATGTGCATGAAGTGCCGCCTCAAGGTCCTGAGGCGTTTGTATTGCTTCGCACCTCAGGTACGCTTTCTCAAACCAATATAATAAAGATGAGTTAGAAAGTTACCTGTGTGCAACATTAAAAGACACAAATGACTGAAAATGGAACTTAAGCCGGCCTTCTGCATCTTGCGTCTTTGCACCATGTTTTGCATCCAAACCTCTGCCTGGATGTAATGTTATAACCACAACCGGACTACCCATTGACGACAAAGTAGGTGGGACCACTTGAACATCTTCTATATCCTCCCACAGAAAATAAAAGTTTGTCTTGTGTCCAAACAAGTCTCCATGAAACCCTATTATTCTTGCTGACAGAAACAAACGCCCCTGCAAACCGTTAAAACCTTCAGCTTCCATTTTAATTTTTTTTCTAAGAAAAGAGAACAAAAGAAAACAGATACATTTCTCACCTGAAGGGGCATTTTGCGTTTCAAATGACAAGTAAAGTCATTAATCAGAAATTCCTCGGGTGGAAGCTTAAACAGCTTCTGAAAAGCTGAATTTGTCTGAGGTGAGCGTAATTTTATCTGGATTAAAAAATATCAATTATTCAAAGAAATTAATCTATGAAATCATGAACTGGGATCTAAAAAGAAACCAAAGATTGTTAATCTGTTACCTTCTTTCCAACCTCCTTTTCCATTTTGGTCAAATATTCTTTAATAATATTGCTACCTCTTGTATTATTCAAGAATATCCTTAAATGCAATTTCGATTGACAAGCTTGAGCTAACTGCCCTTGAAGTGGGACCCACACGTCACCTAAATCAGATATATTACTTTTTACAAAATTAATTTGTGTATGTCCTAGAGATACAGCTTCATCAAAAGGTCCATCAAAATCATAAACATCAACATCCAGTGTAGATGGGGGGTCATCCATTGCATCAAATTCAAAAATTTCTGCAAATCATATCATTCTTTAATTTTTAACAACCGAATATGAATAAAAGATTATTACAGTAAAAATAAATACAACTCACCATTCCAGCGAGGATCAGATTTTTGAAATTTAATCGAGCTTGTTCTTGTTTTCCCATTGCAAGTGAAAACAACATATGGATCAGATAAACAACTTGAATCAACTGTCGGTAAACTGGTTCCTTCAACCAATGCGACAGTTAGTAACCATCCATCACCAGTTGCTTTTACTCCATGATCACCACCTACTATTATTATCATAACAATAAGTTAAAAGTTAACCAACATGTAAAAGAATTATCAAATAAATATTTTGTATACCTTTGTGCACTCTCGCTTGCATAAATCTTGATATTAAATGCATAACTCTTTCACCTTGTAAAACCAGCACTCCACATACAACGACTTCACCAATCGAATCTGGTAAATCCAACCCACCAAATTCAAGCCCCTGAATTGTACTAGGCATAGCAAGAAATATGTGAACAAGCACATATAATCCCATTAAAATGGTGGAAATTACAGTGAAATTAGCAAAATATTGAACCGCAAGCTTCCAATCTGACTGTTGTTCCACCTGTAAAGAAGCCAAAGCCTGTTCTTTCTCTGAACCAACTTCTTTTACATCAGCCACCTTGAACTTTTCAGATAATAGATTTGCTACTTGTTCAAAACTCTCCTTTACACCTTGGCGGGCACCGCCTTCTATCATACCCTTCATCATTGTATTATGTAAGAAATTCATTCGCCACGAGACCACCAAATGTGAGCATTCTTCTCCTGATGGAAGCTCAGGCCCAGGTGATATGGAGGTTTGTACTTCAACCCTATAATTGCTTGCATATGGAGCTTCGGGAGTGTTCACACTTGATAAAACTGAAAAACATTTACCATCGGCTTTTAGATATGTTTGATCTTCAATTGCTTTTATAGCCTTGATTAATCTAGATGGTGCTTTAACATAAGTAAACGTTCTTTTTAAATTTCCAGTTTCAGAGTCGAATTTCCATGGGCCCACTTGCAGATCTGTGCTTCCTTGAATATCTGCTAACTGTTTCAGATAGTTTGATTCAGATGAAAATAGAAAAGAGTTCAATTCAGAAGGTGGAACTGCATACATCTGATCTAACATTATTCCTCCAGGTAAATTGGCAGGCATTTCACTGCCTTCATCTTTTTCCTCAAGTTTTTTCATAAGTTCTTCAAAATTTGAAGATGATGAAGACTGTTCTTCAGTTTTGTCTTCAGACACCTCAGATTCATCGGTTTCAGGCAAGTCTGGCAACTCAGTGATTTTATTACCAACTGATGGTAATAATTCGTTGTTTCTGCTAAATATTTGAGATATTAGGCCTGTAAGTTTCTCTTTGTTTGTTTTTTCCTCCTTGATTGGAGCTGTTAATTCCTCTGATCTCAACGGAGATGACATTCTTGAACTTGTGGAAGATCTTGCTGGTGACATGGTTCCATTTTCAGATTGCGATTGCAAGTCCGATTGCGGATTATTTTGTGAGAAGCATATCGTGAGAAGAATTTCACCTGGTAATAAACACACTCTCAGATCAAAACTTGAACCTAGATTAATCTTATTATTTATCCTTTTCAATGGTATCCTATGTTTGATTATAGAAAGACAACATGGGGACTTTTGGATGTGTTTTGAAACCGATCCATGTCAACATTGCAACTTGGTTGTCACAATAATCTGTTTTAATGTGTGGATAAACAGAATCTCCTTCTAAATATCTAACCATTTAGGGGTCAAAAGATAAGTTTTGGATAATCAGTTTCAAACTAGCTGCTACAAAGTGATTATCAAAAGTTAAAGTTAACCACCGAATTACCTCTTCTTTAACTTTCATCCGTCCATCTCACAAATCACAAGTCTCATCTCCTTATTACAGAGAATACCCTTTTTGTCACTTATGCATTAATTTCTTGAACTAACATAACTTGTTTGATGCTTAAAACAACTTATGATCTCATCATTACAATTTACAAGTTACAACTTAGAAGCCACATCCGAACACTAACCCGCAAACCCATTTGTTAAACCAAATTATTAGATCATGCAAAGTCCCATAATCACATTCAAAACCCATATCCAAACAAAACCCACATATGAATGTACTTCCATTTTAGTATCTTACAGGGTAGCACACAGAGGCAACAAACAAACAAATCACAAAATGAAACAATAAAATAGCTAGAAAATGACACATTCCATCATCAAAGAAAATGACAATAAAATTGACCAATAAAACAAGGGGAGAAAAGTTACCACAATCTTTGATCTTAGATTTCTTCTTGGGCTGCAAAGGGTACCACACAGTACCAAGAGATTTATCAACTGTATCAAAGACAGTAGAAATAGGAACCTTTACACTTCCCACAAAATCATCACTGAAAAATTTATCTTCGTCATACACAGAAACCACAAGTTGTTCCTTCAAATCTTCAACCTTGAAACTAAACTCCTCACACCAAGAAGGGTTCAAGCACTTTTTCACCACTTTAGTCTTGAACCTCTGGTGCCCTAATTTCAATTTCACATATGGATCAGATGACCCATTTGGATCCATTGGGGGCATGTTTCTAGCTTCGATCACACGTACTAACAGCTTCATATCCAATCAGCAATACCCAAATTTTCCAAATATGATGAAGGTAAACAAGACTTCAATTGATATTAATCAAGAAAGTGGGACACATTGTAGTATGCATAAATCAACGAAGTCATTCAATTCAGCATATGGGAAGGGTCAAAGTCTTTGAAAAATCTTGACCTGAAAACGAAATGAATCTGTAAAAGGGAATTCAGCGAATCTGGGAAAAGGGTATTGGAGATTCTTCGAAGTGTGAAAAGGGTAAATGAATTGAAGAATCAAAAACCCAAAAATGAAACGAAAGATTGAAGGGGTCAATAGAGAAATTGGGGCAAAGGAACATGAAGAAATTGAAATTACAGCAGAAAGAATCACGAGAAAAAGGTGTAGTTGGTGACGATTTGAAGAAGAACGAAGATATTGATCGAAGAGGAAGAAGGCGAAGGTTGAATTTGTGTAGCAGACGACGGAAAATCAAGTCTTGTTAAAAATTTTTCATGAGATGTTAAAATATTATTGTTTTATAATTTTATATATATATTTTTTTTAGATTTATGTAATCGAATTCAATTGCGCGTCACTGTTTGACCATTTGGAAACTTCTGACATCTTTCGATTTCTATTTATGGTTCACCGAACTTGGGTCACGTAACTAACGATCCATGGCTCAATCGGTTGATATGAGATGAAATCAGACTAGATTGTTGATTTAAGTCTCACTTGTGATAAAAAAAATTAGGTTGGATTATTGAGTTTTTCTCACCTATGGTGAGTTTACTTCGAAAAGTGATTTCGAGTTGCTTACTCGAGTGGTAGAGATGATCGGATGAGCCAGTGACTCGTCAATAATTTACTTAGTCGTTTAAAAAAAGTAAATGGCGATTTAAATCATTATAATCTGTTTAATTGATTTTAACTAAATTTTAAAATAGTTTAATTATGTAACCAGGATTGATAGTTTTATTTTAAGTTTATCAAAAAGTGAAAATTACACATTTAAGATTTTCTGATGAAAATCATGTTTCTATGGCACTTTCTAAAGCTATTAAGGATGGTACCAACTAACTGATATTAATTAAGTGTATGAAAAATACACTTTTCTAGACTAACCATCAAAATGATGTCATATGTCCATGGAATTTACACTTTACGAATCTCACGGTGAAAATTTATATCGCTAAGGATCGATTTCCTGATAGCAACAAAATATTTCTATTTTTGGACCGGGGTATTATATTCTGATTAGATATAGCATGATATCGAGGAGACGCTTGAGCATATTCTTTCATCATGTTATGTGGCTATCATCGTGTGGCAAATGGGCTCTGAATGATGTAATTTTCCATCAATTTTTGTCTTTTCGGTTAAGGATCTTATAGAATTGCATCAAACAGTTCGTGGAGACAAACTTAAAAAGAAAGCTATTCAATCGGTGGTGCTCATCTCTTGTTGGGTCATTTGGAAGGTGAGGAACAAATGTATCTTTGAAGGGCAAAAAATCTCTATTCAAAACATGTTAGCGATATCAAGGCCTTGAACTTCCTTTGGATTAAAAATAGAGCAAGATTACAATATCTAAAATGACGTAATTGGTGTAAATTTAACTTTGTAACTGATCACTAGCTATGCATTCTATGGTTGTTTGTTAGGACTCATACGTTTTGCTGGTTTTTCTGTTTTGTTAAATGAAATGCGGCCTTTCAAAAAAAGATATATCATTCATCAAGAAATATATTACCAATTTAGGTGAACTATTCCTACGGTCCATGACTATTCTTATATTTTGATGTGAACTAGTCTTTTCTCTCGCGCCGCACGCGCAAGAATTTGGTTGTTTTCTCGTGTCTTACGCGACACGACTTTGTTCGTTGCCGGGTCAGTACAAAAGCGAATACAGATACCTGTTCCGATAGTATTTATATCGATGACGATGATGTTCACTCATAATCGGTTTTGTTCGTCTTAGTACTGTAACGGTAACTGCACTTGCTATAGCCTATGATACTAAAAATTCACCAACGTTAGATGCCAAAAAAATCATGGTCAAAAGACAAAAAACACAAAACTCTGTTGTAGCACATCACTTACACCACAAAGTAAAGGGTGTTGATCAGGTTTGTTTATCGGGTTTCGGGTTAATTGTTTCGGATTATTTGGGTTTTTTAGCGTTGAAAGTCTACTCGAAACCCGATCCGAATAATAATCAGTTTAATTGATTTTGGGTTGTTCGGGTAACGGTTGTTCGGGTAACGGTTGTTCGGGTCGGGTTTCGGGTATTAAACAATAGACTTAATTTAGTAGATTTTAGTTAGTTTTCTTTTGAAATCTTATAAAATTAAAGGACTTAAATTAGTTTACCTGTATAAGTTATAACATGTGCTTAAATATATAATTGTATACAAATAATTTGATTAGTTTGGACAATCAAAACAAGTGTATACATAAAATTTACTTAATTATAATGTGGGTTGATCGGGTTATTCGGATTTCGGGTTAATCGGGTCGATTTTTTGAGGTTTGAAAGTCTATCCGAAACCCAACCCGAATAAGAATAAGTTTAATCGGTTTCGGATAATTCAGGTTGGTTTCTTTGGGTACATGTGAGATAGGGTCAGACGAGTTAATCGGGTACGGATAAAATCGACGGGCCTATCACAAAGTGCCAATTCATCTATTTTTGATGCCAAAACACAAAAAATAAACTTTTATAATCAAAAAGCAAAAATATAAAATTTTATGGTAGCACCTCACTTGCTTTCATCATAAAAAACAAATCTTAATGATAGTATGAGCAACAAATCAAAAGAATAATCCTAACTAACTCTAATTGGGTTTAAATACCAATTTGATAAAAAAAAGTGGCCAATTATTTATCTATATAATAGCACATTCTTAGCTATAAGAAAGTTTTAAGGTCTTTAATAAACTTTTTTCTTTTATCTACTTTAAAAATCAACTTAAATAATGCACCCATCATTTATACTTTGGTTTTTTTAAGTTTATATTATGACCCTTATAGTGTATTTAAGATTTTAATTTTCAAATAATTTTTGTTTTTATAATAACTTTCTTTCATGATATTCTTTTATAAAAAACGGAATTCATGTTTGTCTTTAGTTTTTTTTGTCAATGTTTCCATAAAAGTTTGTTGAAAACGTAATTGTATTCAAAATCAAGGGGCGTTTTTTGCATCGTATTTAAGATAGATTATGACTTTTATGGCAAATTGCACTTTTGGGGTTTTATGGAACGGTGACGCTCGCTTTTATGAAGAGTGGATGTCACGGTCAGCGTGACAGCCGTCGTGACATGTTTCGGTGTCTTTATTGATGCATTAAGGTTTTACGTTGGAATAACCATCATTACCACGTGTCTTTTGTATTTGTTTTTTATATTTGAGATCGTGGTGGATTCCTTGCGCAACACGCGTTAGGTAAAAACCTAATATATTAGGAAACAAAGTGAAGTTGCTTTTAGTATGTATATAATGTCGGTTAACTAAAGTTTAATTATATTTATTTCCAGTCAGGCAGTCACTTACATATTTCCATAATGAAAATGAAACTATAAAGTGTTTGAACTTTTACAATAAACTAATCTTACTTTTTATTATTTATTTACATTCTCTGTATGTTAGGCAAACGAAAGCCATCGTCGAATAGAAAATTAATAATGCATCAAGTAGTTGTTTTCAGCCTTGGTCGCAGTCATATTCAGCCAACCAAAACATTTAACTTCTAATGACTTGTTCTACTTAGTAAACAGTTATAGAAAAAAAAAACCTCCTTTCAAAAAGAATAAGTTTAAAAATATTCGCTTTCTATAAAGTAATGTTAATACACGAAATAAATTAAAATATTTTAGAATTCTAGTCGAATCAAAATAATGCTAAAAGTTCCACCAGGTTTACTACATTCTAGTTCTAGCACTTCTATTTTAATCTATTGACAACATCTACTTCATCTAAGCAGGTATAAATTAAAATGATGGTATAAATTAAATAAACACTTCAATATTGCTCATGTGACAAAACATGCAAACGTGACATATGCATCCTTGCATCCATTTTACCATTACCAAACTATGCCCACATAGCTCGTTAGTCATATGATCGAGCACCACACGACGTATATGAATCGCAAGACCAAGTGAGAGGGAGCCTAGTATATTGCAAACTTAGTGAAAGGGCACATAAGAAATCCACCATTGTTGTTTATCAAAGCCATACTTTTTATGGACCAATGTTTTACAATCCAACATGGACCAACTAAATACTTTTAGAACGTGGGCATGCTTAATATCATATACATATATGTACCCATCCTTAGTATGTGTTATCATTTGAAGCCACTGCTTCGAGCATGATTGTCAGGTATTGATGATCGATCATCTCTTATATATTGGCCTCACAACTCGGTAGAACACATTTGCCAAACGATATGTGTACATCCGATGCTATCGAGCATCTTAGGAGATGATGTTTATCTTCATGTGCTTGGTACAAAAGCGCAATGTTGTGGCTTGTTGGTTTTCGTAAGAACTCTTTGCTCTCGTGAAATCCTGGTGGCCATACATAAAAACTCATCATATTTGCCGGGAGGATTATTAGTTGCTAGTTATTTTCATGACCGATGTGCTTTTTGTTACATTGTAAAAGTTTTTTTTCACCCTCTCATCTAAACCCTTTCGAAACCATTCATTTGTCGATTCTACATCAATGCTTTGGCATGAGATACCTTCCTCGAAACGTTTCCTCGTCATATTTAACGAAATAATTCCCCACTAAATTTTCATGAGTTTTTTCCAGATCATGCGACACATATTGTTTTTAAATGTTGTCGTGTCTTGAACTTCGGCTTGGGTGACAACCTCCATGAAAAATTGGAGGCTAATATCGTTCTAGTACTCGTCCAATGAATCAGGTGGAACGTATAGTTTCTTATCTATCTAAAAGATTTGAATTGAGAAAAAAATAAGAAAGTGGGAATATTCTTGATAAAAAATATAAAATAATCTTTTTTTATGTGTTAAACAAATATGAGATAACGAGTAACTATAAGGGTAACTATTTTTAGAAAGTAAGGTTAATATTAGAGTTTGAAAGAATATTTAACCGTCAAACATGTCACATACCTTTTAAGGATTCTAAAACCCTCTTAATACACCAAATTTAAAACCATATGCACTCCCACCGTAGACAAGTGATTTTCCAAAACACTATTTTGATACATCAAATTTAAAAGATCACCCGTATTAATATAG
>BJCN01315652.1:2721-15626 GCA_018326445.1 Flaveria brownii
CTGCTGCAATCAAATCCGCGATCATGACCACTGCTGATTTGAACAACCTTAACAACCAACCTATTCAGGATGAAAAAGAGCTTCCCGCGAGCTTGTTTGCAGTTGGGGCTGGCCATGTAAATCCATCTAAAGCTAATGACCCTGGGCTTGTTTACGATATCCAAGCTGATGACTACATACCTTACTTGTGTGGGTTAGGATACTCAGACGCGCAAGTTACAACCATCGTCCAAAAGCAAGTTTCTTGTTCAAATATATCTAGCATCCCCGAAGCAGAACTAAACTACCCATCATTTGCAGTCACATTGAGTGGTAATGTGTCAAGAACATACACCAGAACCGTGACCAATGTTGGGGATGCTAATTCATCTTACGCTGTGAACATCGTCACGACAACAGGCATGAGCGTTGCGGTGTCACCCGCTACGCTAGTCTTCTCCGCGGTTAACCAGAAATTGTCATATAAAGTGACATTCATCCCTGTAGGATCTGCTGCAAAACAGTTTGTTGAAGGGGCACTTGAATGGAAGTCCATCAAGCATTCAGTTAGGAGTCCTATTTCCATCAAATATGTTTGAGTGAGTAAAGATATATTCCTTTTGTTGGAGAATCGAGGGCTACATTTACCATATATTCTCTACCTTAGGTTACTTAACCTTGTCTAATAAGTGTTCGTGTTGTTACATCACAACCACTAAACGACAATTGGTTTTTTATTATTGTTTTGAATGTTTTATTACCACATTAGAATGTGATTGTTGTTAATTGGTTATGATTGTTCATCTCTTAGAGCATTCACATAGCTTTCATTCACATTCTTAGAATTACATTAGAAAATTTGTTTTTCTCTCTTCTTTGTAAGTAAATAATACTTTATCATTATCATTCTTCTCTTATTCACTCACAACTATTTTCAAAAATATTAAAAAATATATAGGGGATGAACAATGGTTCTTCAAATATGAGGATTAACAATAATATTTTTTCTCTACTACACTCACAACCACTCACAATCATCTCCTATAATATAGGACACACTCACATACCAATAGAAACCCTACTATGAATGCTCTTAGATTGGGTTTGAAGAGATAACACCCCAAAAGAACGAATAAGTAGGACCAAATAAGGGACAAAAATACCGATCTTAAGCTATTTGAAAAATGAAATACTTATGTCAGGATTAGGGCGATAGCATCAGTCCGGCTCAAATAAACATCGGATCGGATTAACCCTAGAAAGAAAGGTCAACGTTACAGCTAACGTGTTATTTTTTTTCAGAGGACTACGTAAAGTACAAACGTGACAAACTATGTGTAATTCTAACACAGGTGTAAGGAGCACAAGACACTTGGTGCGATAACATCACTTACTAAAGAGTATACATAGAGAGGACAACTTCTATTTCAAGCAATGTCATTCTTCAAACTTTTATCTTTTTATCACATCTCTCTACTCTTTTGCTACTCTTTCTTCTCTTCAACCATTTAAAGAAAATGAACCCCAACAACCCAAACAACTTACTCATTACTAGCAATTACCATTTGGCTGATGGAATGCATCAAACTACCTGTTCGCTACCGATTCCCGATCCGGTTCCCAACCCAAGTCTCGATCTGATGCCCAAACTATCTTAAAAACTCAAATAGGAAAAACAATGAAAGAAGTCCAAAAGGAAGAGAACTAAAAGCCGAGACTATCCGACAAACCGCTCAACTAGGGACTAGTGAGGAGGAAATGGCTTTCGCCCTTGCTTGGATCGGCTTCGAATGACCCGTAACCAGTAATATTTAATTATTATAATGTTTAACTATTGTATATGGCCAATAATTATATATGTAGAATTATCGAATAATGTTCAAGTGTTATATAGTGTTTAATTTGAGGTAGCTCGCAAACATTTCATCATTGTTGGAGGACTGTTATGAAACAATTTCACATTGTAATGGGAGGGAGATGCAGAATATCGTTTTCACCATCAATTTAACTCAACGTGAAGGGACATTAATCGGAAGTTGATAAAGTTTAACAGCATCTACAACAATCTCAACAATCAAAGGAAAACTAGTATGAGTGACTAATGTTTGGATCTAAATGTTGTCATCGACCTAAACAACCTCATGTACAACTCTAACAGGATCTTCTGATACTAAGTTTTTATTAAAAAGAAAAAGAAACAAAGTAATGATATATTGCCACAGATGCGTACGGTTAAATGTAAAGTCAGTTTCTGCTTTGTAAGGATCTAAACGCCCTCAATCATTGTAAAAGAGAAAACTAGAAACAAACCTTCACAGAGCTGTACAAGTTTGGTTTTTTAGGCATCTTATTAACAAGCTTTAAGGTCGTGTGGTGTAGGTAAGTAGACATCGTAGATCCAGAAGATGCAAAAATAGATGCCATTGTATTCGGTTTCAGAGGTTAGTCTTCCATTAAAGGCGGCAAATTAACCATGTTTTGATCATATTAACAGATTCCCAAAGTTCCTGTTCAAGTCCAACAATAAATATAAATAAAGCTACTTTGTGTGTGTATGGACTGATTCAAATGAGAATCATTAGAAATTTTAAGGTAACCAAGGTAAAACACGCAGCATAGTTCCTAATATAGTTCCTACTTTCCATTTAATCTTCCATTAATTAAATGTCACCCATTCACATAGCAAAATGACTTTATTTAGTGGAAGGACTTGTAGTCTAGTGATACCAAAGTGTGTAGAGAAAGTGTCTCTCTAAGTGATTGAGCGCCCCAGTCTCAGATGGACAGATCACAGATGTGTAGATATAGGAGTAAAACTAAAAGGTGTATGAGTTAATTATGAAAATGTTACCATGTAAAAATATTTTATTTCTCTTAAATGGTACTCAAATTTTTTATTGTTTCTCATTTGAACCAAACACTATATGTATATGTTGTGTTTACCTGCTAAAGTTTGATGATCGAAGGCCTCCAGTTATCAATTTTTGTTTGTCAACGTGAATCTGTTTTGATCCAAATTTTGTACTCTGTTTTCTTTTGAACCCTTGTGCCAATATAATAAGCAACTCAGTTAAAGCTTTTTATAAAAACCAAATTTCAAATAAAAGCATAAAGGTTTAATTAAGGGTAATTACTATTACTAACCTTGGAAAAAATAGAGGTTGGCCTAGACATCCTAGGCCTGTTCGATTGAGAACCGGATTCAGATGTCAATGAGAGCTACAAACAAAATCACGCAACAAATGAACAAAATATGTTTTTTTCCAAATGTTTTATAGGCGTAAAAACTTATAGCAACACGATTATGAAAAAATAGAAAATACATACCTTGTTAAAGAGATCGACTGGTGGAGCATGATGAGCTCGCTTTTCGGTTTGAATATTAAACATCTGTGGTGGAAGATAGGACTGGAAGATTTGAATTTGGAAATTGTACTTTATAAAATTTAAAAAGTTTCAACTAAAAAAATTAAGTAATTATGGTAATTACCATAGCTACTGCAGGCTCCCTCTTGCTACTTCTTAAAACTCTTAAATCTGCTTTACTTGAAAATATCTGCATTCACAAAAGCATGCAACTTTATTTCAGAATTATTTGTATTCTTTGACTGCCCTAAACCAACACCTTCTTGTTAAGGGGTAAAGTTTTGTTTGAATTGTTTCCCTAACCTCTTGTTTTGGAGCACCAGTAACATGTAGTCTGAAGAGGAAAACAGATTAAATCACAAGATATACACGTTATTTCAAAATAAATCAAACGAAAATTTACAAAAATACCCTTTCGATTCTCTACTTGTACTTTCTATCCCAACAGCAAACCTAGGCTTTTGTGGTGCCTGTATAATACACAATATTTAGATCATGTTTTCTCTTAATTTTTGATATAAAAATTCCAAATTTGGTATGTAATATGTAGGGGTATTCATGGCTTGGTTTTTGCAGTTCAGTTCGGCCAGTTTTGACAAAAATTCTGGCCCGAGTGACCTATGGCTTTGGGAAACAACCACCAAAACTGGTTGGTTTTGACGGTTTGAACCAAATTTTCAAAATGGCTGGTTTGTAGAATTGTTATAATAATAATATGGTTCATGACTATAAAACACATACATCGCTGCATATTTTTAAATTAATAAAATATACAAAATAAAGGTTAAACAGCCAGTTCGGTTTTACAAGGACAGTTCCTAGCTTCAAACAGTCGCCGGACCATTAAACCATCAAATTGCCAAAACCGAACTGTATGAATCTCAAACCGAGCAACTTGCTTCAGATTACGAGGTTTGGTCGATTTCAATGGTTTATAAAACCCCTGGTAATATGTTTATAAGATTTGATTTTTAACCTTTGAGTTGTTGCAACATGCTGAAGTTGATGGTACTGCAGCAGCGTTTTGTGCAGCCCTCTTGGATGTTTTCAAGTGAAATTCCTGGTAAGAAGTATCAATATGATTCATAACATAAATATTAAGTCTGAACTCTTAAGAAGTGATTATTACCACAGAAAGTGATAGAAAAACTATGAAGCAACAACTTACTTGAAACTCTGGTAACTGGGGAATGCTTTTTTGGTGTAAGAATGAAGGTGCCTCAAAAATCTACAGGTGACCAATAAATATCATATATAAAAACCTAAAGAATACATTTAAAGATAAGTTGTCATATAAGTACATACTTTTCTGTTGAGTGGACGAGCTCGAAACCTGGGAGCTCTTGATGCTACATGCTCGCTTCTGCTGTTATCCTTTTGCCTGATACCAAAACATTTAATTACTTCGAGATTGTTAGAATATAAAAACATATCTGATTTACATCATGGGAATAGAGTTGTAATATGACATCAAACCTTATTCTTTGTGCCCTCTGAGCTGTTGCAAGATCAGGAGGTCTAGGAACAGTGATTCGTAACCTACCACGACCTAGATTACCATCAACATTGCCTTCCTGAAAATAATAAAAAAGAGTTTCTTCTAAGAGTGTTAAAAATTAATAATTAAACAAATTTAATGGAACCATCAAAGGTGTTGAATTTATGCAACTTACCCTTTTTGGTTCCTTGTGGACAAAATTAGCCACTTGATTTGTGTCCGTGCCCTGTCAAGTAAAACATGTCAGATGTTCATAACTTGTAAACAAACTAATAGTTGTCTCAAAAAGATAGAAGAAACTCCTAAGATCAAAATGAAATATTATCCTCTAATAATTTTTTTTTGTAGAACTAAAAATGCCTTAGATATAGTATGCACAATCATTAAAGAGAACATCAATCCAGAGGAATAACTATTTCTTTTTAACCTTACACAAGTGACCTCCCTCGAGCTTTTGTCTTTTAGAAGCTTGATTTTCAACAACCGAAGAATCGTTCCCTGGTTTTTGAAATCTAACAAAATAATGATAAAAGAACTTCTAAAATAAGGACAACTGAAGATGAATACAATAACGACTAACATAATTCAGCAGTAATGACCTGAAATTATCCATTAAACACCCCTGATTTTGTTTGGCCAAAATACTTGCTGTAGGTTTCATCAAAGTTGAGGTCCTCGGAAAAGATGGTTTCCAACTTGATTTCATTTTAGATTTATTGTTTGTGTTTCTTATGTTCTCTTTAAGTATACTACTGGTAGCCTGCTGCTTTTTGAATGCTTGAAAACTATAATTCTTCGTGTCCAAAGGAACCCCCTCGTTTGCCGCATCACCATCTGTAAAAGAATTAACAGCTTACAATATAGTAAATTACATATCTTATATCTTTATACTAAAATGCTAGAAAAGTGACTGAGACACTGAGACTTGTATATGGCCATATGAGTACAATACTTTATAATCCAATCCACTTAATAATGTGTATTAGTTATACAGAACCAGAAGTATTTAATAGTCTAGTTGCTACCTGTGTTGCTCACAGCCATCGACGAAGATTCTGGTACATCATCAGAACCTTTTAATACTGTAGAACTGTTGGCATTTTCACTCTGTGCTCTTGCAAGTAATCTTACCGCAAATGCTGAAATCCAAATCAAACACAAATGACAAGCGAATCATATGACAAACAAATAAATACAGCCACGAAATAAACCTCGATATCACAATTGGGACAGTAACTTCTCAAGTAAATGGACTGCCAATAATGATGGGTGAGAATGAGAAGGACCAGTCACTATATAGATTATTGTCTTTATTTTCCTCAGGCATAATATGGACCACAAGTACAGCCACTATATCAACCTTCAGCTGCACGAGCCATGACCCAAGCCAGGGTTTACCCCACACTTTATAAGCAATTACCAGACACAAATTTCTATTATTAGCATATTTTCCCCCAAATTGTATCCATGTGATCGTTACAACAGAGTACCGATTATCAACACAACTTCACTACGTACGTTTAGACTATAAAGGTCAAACCCTAGAATTTCAAAATCAAAATTGACGTTAATGATTCACCAAATATAACCTAAACAAATTTAAGCGACTATAATCTTCATAAATCAGATTGAGCAACCAATAGTTCTCCTCAAATCATCAAATGTTAACCTAATATTCTACGATTGACCTCATAACCAACATTACACAGCGTAAACACTTAAAACTACAAAATCTTCAACAAAAACTGGATTCGCAATAGTTCGTCTCTTTTCCCCCTATTTCACAGTCGTAAACACTATCAACAGCATATCAACAACAATCTCCAAAAAACACAGCAAATAGTAGGCTCTACAACAGTAAAAAACAGCTAATAACCTAAAAACAATCAAAAACACAAGCATAACCTAACAACAAACACAGATTTCAACAACTTACGCGACGGCGGATAACTTGTAGCCGAATGAAACCACATTTCCGCTTCACGAGCTTCATCAATAGACTCCTCCCTCGTAAAATCGAAGAACCGAACAGCATCAAACTCATAATCGAAATCGATTTCCACCGCCGTGAACGTGAACTCAACGGCCGTATTACCACTACTGCTATCATCCTCCATTTCAACCTCCATCGTCACAATTCTCTACAGAAACCCTGTGATTTTGGCTTCAGATTCACACAAAAGCTCAGTGTATTGGGGATTGTGATTGTTAGAGTAAACCAGTGCATACAGATTTGCGTGCTTGTAGCCTTGTAGGTTTACACCTATACATACAGGTTCGTGTATCTATGGACCGATGGATTGTAGACTGTAGCAACTCGCAAGGGACAAGAAGGGAATTAAAAGAGGTTTTGGATTTGAATTAGTGTGGGGTTCCGGAAGGAAGATAACGTTATATTTACTGAAATGACGAATGTGCCCTTTTTGTTTATTTGTGTTTAACAATTTATATTTGTTGTTTTATTTTCGGGTTGTATAAACAAGGTCTTCGTGAAATGTGAACAATGAGAAATTTTAAAAAGGCTGAATCGATAAATCAAAAAACTTATTATCAGACTATTTATCTGTATTTTTTTTAACAACAATGTAACAATGTTAAGGGGTTTTTTTTAAGTCAATTTATTTATTAGAAGTTATTAACATAAATTAGTAATAATTCGTTAATGTCAAGTTGTAAACTTTGAACATTTAAATAAAGACAAACGTGGTGTTTGTTTTTTAAAAAAAGATATGCGCAATCTATTCTATGCGCAGATCACGCGCAGACATTACCATCTGCAGACTGTTTGTTTTTCGAATCTACATACCGTTTATTTTTTCGAAGACGTTTCATTAAAAAACGTTTGTGTGTGTTCTTCTTGGTGTATACCCAAAAACACAACTTCGTACATCTTCTCACCTTTTCGCATAACCCTTCTCCCAAATCACCTTCACCCATTTTCTCAAATCAATCATCACCCTCTAAGATTCTAGGGTTAGGCTTTATCGATCGAGAGACCAAACCCAAACCACCAACCAACAGATCCTCAATCTCTTCATCTCATCGAAATCCACGGTGGTTCTCAACGACACCACACCTACGGTAGAGGTAGGCAACCAGCAATCGAAACCTGGAACCAACGACCACACTCTCGTCGTCAAGGTCCTTTCATCGAGAACTGTTTTGGATAAGAAACCTCGTAATACATCGTCGTTCAGTGAGCGCCCCCGCGCTGCTAACACTCGCATCGTTGAGTGTCTTATCAGTGATGAAACTGGCACCATTCTCTTCATTGCTCACTAGAGTGAAGAACGTGATATTGAAGACGATGATTGATAAGTCATTGGTTGCAGTCTACAGAAGTTAAAAAGCAAATAATCTTCTTCTTGCAGACTGTAAAGTTTGGTCCACCTCTTCTTCTATAGATGTTTACAGATCTGGTCCGCAGACTGCGAATATTTTACCTCTGAAAAAATAAACTCCACCAAAGTCTCCTACATTGCTCTACCACTATACCAAGATATCATTGGTATTTTTAAAACTATTTAATTATATCTAACATATTTGAACATGCATGACATCTAAAATGTCTTTTACTTTTATCGTTATGTTTACTACCCAAGCAACTAAGCAAATGTTATTTATATTTAGTGCTAAACAGTTTCATTATATATTATATGCTTAATATTAACTAGTTTTTTCTGTCGCGCGTTGCCGCGGCTATGCGAGTTTTAACATAACCTTAAACCAAAATCGAAATGAACGTTCGAAACCATAAAATCAGCAAAACACACAAAGTAAAACATACCAAAACCCTAAATCCATACACACACCCAAAACTAAATCAAAACCCAACACCATACACAAAACAAACGAAAATCAAAGCCGCAAGAAGGCGACAGTGAAAAATAGAAAACCGACGAAAACCAAAGCCCCAAAAAAAGCAAACAAAAGGAAAACACAAACCTTAATAGCGAGGATCGTCAGGGTATCGATAATGAAAGAAAGAAAGTAGGAATCCCGGAGAAAGACAACAACAACGAACATAATCGAAACACACATCAAAGAGACGTGCCCGGACACAAAAAACCAACAAGAACAACCTCACCCCTAAACCTCGAACGCACACCCCAAACGAACTGTATAAAAACACATACAAATACAAAACAACCAAAAAAAAGAAAAAGAAAAACCATCACCGACCAAATGGTTTAATTAGAATAGTAATATACTAGATTTAGTAAACTCGTATATTACACGTATTGTATGAATAAAATATTAAATACAATAAAATTTTACTTAATATATTCTACAATAGTTTAATTATAATATGGTTTCATAGTTATAGCCCAATTAACTATCGTAACATTTACTTTAAAATTTTGCGTTAATCGAATAGAAAAAGTAATTAACAATTAGTTTTCTTATTTAATATGTAAACTGAGACGAAGCAAATGGGCTTAAATTTAGCCGTAAAATATTATAGATACTCGAGGTAGAGGATCGTTGTTTTTAAATTTCAAATAAATTGTTGATAGAATCCTCATAATCATATCTTATGAATTACATATAAATACATTCCATATGTGAACAAAATCAAATACCACTATTTTTTTCAATGATCACTTTTATTGAAAATAAACGTCAGTAACTCATATATTGAAAATTAGATTAGAACTTATGTATTATATAAATTGATGTAATAAATTTATCTTCTTGAAATCATTATACATTATACAAATTTTGTATATTAGATGTTATCAACCATTGATAAAATAAGAAATTATAAATAACAAATAATGAAGATTAAGAATTATAAAATAATATTTTAAAATATGATATAATTAAAATCTTATAATTTAATAAATCTTAATAAATTATTAACATAAGCATACTTACATTTTAGATATATAATTATTTTGTTTATTTACCTAAAACCCTTTTTTATTTAATATCTTAAAGAAACTTACAGTAACTAGTATAAAAATCACTCAAACAAAATAAAACAAATGATGTGAAGATTTTTAGGTCACTTGATTGTATAGAATATAAGAAAATAAGAAAATTATAAATCTAAAATGGAAGAGAAAATGTAAGAAAGGAAACATTTATAATCTATAACATATAATAAAAAAAGGTTTTTTAAAGACACGTGTTATCATTCTAGCATATCAAATCGTCTCTTTCTCATAATAAATAAATACAAAAATTTTAAAAACAATCAATTTGACTTTCCTTTTTTATGAAAATATATTAAAACAAATATATTTATATTTTTGTTTATGATCTCTCTCATATTAAATGATAATTATTGTAAATAAGTAAACAAAACTATTAAACATTTAAAATATAAATATTATTATTTTAATAGTTTTTTAATACATACTAAATTATATGATTTTTGACATATTTTAGCTTTAAATATAGAGTATAATTTCTAATTTCATTATCTGTTATAATTTTTAAATACTCATTATATTTTATTTCACCAATGGCTAATAACATCTAGAAAACAAAATATTATAAAACTAATAGTTTTGATATATTTTATTTATTCTACCCATGTGATACATGGGCTTTAACCTAGTATAATTCATATAAAAAAAGAAGAATGTGGTTTAGTAAGTATTTAAGATTATTTTAAATAAAATGTGTATATGGGTTTAGATGGAAAAACCAGCATGAGAATACACATAATTGCACAACATGTCCTCAAAAACCAAAAAACTTGGTTTATTAGAATATATAGATTAATAAATTTATTTTATATATCTGATTCGATTTGGATATATATTTTTGAAAAGTTAGTTTATTTAAAATTAATATATTATTCTAACAAATTTGAGATTTAAGGCATAGTTAAATTTCAATAATACTAACTAGATCTTGCAGAAAACAAAAGGTATGAAATCACAAAATTAATTATGAAAGCATCAATTACATTAGAATGAAATATAATAAAACAGCTATAAATACCTATAAAAATATTTTGAACATACTAATTTAGTAATTTGTATAACATCACATCTCAGCTAACCTTACTGTTGAAATATATGCACAATTTAACTCAATAACAAACATATTGAAACTATTTTTAATGTGATTTTTTAATTTTGCATGGTTCATTGTGGATTTTATTAAATTGGATTATGAATTGCTCTTGGCTAACGTCATAAGGATATAGAAGATAAATTGGTTAAATGGATATGATAGTGGGTATTGCATGTGGGCTACTACACGATTTGGATTATTGCTTTACATGTTGATCCTATAAAATTGATTTTTAATAAATTTAGACTTGAGAGCTTGATAAAATCCTGTCAGTTTTTACAATTTATCTTTTGAATTCCCTCTTGGTTATATGAGGGTTTCATCGTCTTCGTCTTTGATGAAAACCAGAGGTAGTATTGATTTTATTCACATTCATTATGTGGATGTACTAATTGTATTTGTCTAAGAAGATTAGTCTTTATTTAGATCTTTTTTATTTGATAGTTTATATTCAGATTTGTTCATATGTCATCATTCTATATAATATTAAGAATTCGTAGTTTCTTGACACTTGCAATGATTTAAACATACATCATTTAATAAGAGACAACATCCTTAGTTTCATACGAGATTCCCAGTTTAGCTTACTGGGTCAAAGTCCACTAAACCACTAGGTTAAAATAAAAAAATTGTGCTAACTTCAATCTTCAAAAGGATATTATGGCTTTTATTAGGAAAATCCAAAAATGTTTTTACCAAATTGTTATGAAATCCTAACCATATATAATAACAATTAGCCAACTCCTTAACCCTATAACCAAGTATAACCTCCTAACTAATCAAGTAAGCGGCTGTTTGACAGCATCTGAATCGACCTCTTAATGCTTCAGATGTCTGAATGGCTTAACATTTAATAGTTCAGACTGTTTGTTTCACAAGCAAATGTCTAAATGGTTCAGACATTTGGCTCTGAATAGTTAAGCATTAACTAATGCTGAATGATTAAGAGGTCTAATGCTGAATGGTTAAGACCTGTTATTTAAATTGATCAGACATTTGCATTTAAATAGTTAAGCGATATACTAGCTTTTAATGGTCCAGATCTCTTAATGGTTCAACACTTAATGGTTCAGACCTCTAATTGGTTCAGTATTTAATCATTTAGAAATTGCTAAACAGCCCCTAAGTTAGTTGATTTCTGTAGAGCTAGGCATTTTGTATAATCATATTACGCTAACAATAATAATGACTAATGAGCTTGAATTGATGTTGCAAAACTAGATTAAATAGAAAGAAGATAATGAAAGTTGATAAATAACGGGTGCCAAACTGAAAACAAAAACAAGAATCTTAAGTTCGGGCAGTTTCTTTGTTGTACACGGGTATGTTGTAATATGTTTCCTTATGTTAATCTACTGCCTTGATTACATGGAATATTCAAGCAAAATGGCTACTTGATTGCATGGAATATTTAGGCATTAGCTTATCTTCACATCATTTTTACATTCAGGTAAATATTTTTAAACTCTCTTAATGCCTAATTTACTTATAGTTTGATTTAGTTTTAGTATTCCATGTGTGAGTCTTTTGGGTCTTGCTGTTTTTTGTGTAACCACTTCCTAATTATTGTAGATTTTGTGTGCAACAAATCTTTTGTAATATAACGCTTAGCACGTATAACCGCTCTCTAACTTCACAACCCGCATAAAATCACATAAAAATGTTTAAAAAATGTCTATTTGGTTAAACCACAATTATATGTGACCTTCAAGTAGGGTTTTAAACGAGTCAAACTGTCTCATGAATTACTGTGGTATGGCTCACTAAAATCTTGAATCGAGCCGAGCTTAAACGAATTCCAAACCAAGCTCGTGTTCATATTATAGCTCATTGAATGTGTCACACCCTCAAATTCCGGGTCTGGAATTTATCACGGAGGAGTGAGCAAACAGGATCGAACACAGTAGTCACACATGAGATGCAATTATCTATATGATAGATTTTAATTATTCATTACAATGATAATCAGAATATTATGCGTAGCGGAAGCAAAAAGATAAATTGTTCTTTAACAACACGTCTAGTCATAATT
>BJCN01315694.1:0-12540 GCA_018326445.1 Flaveria brownii
TGTAAAGTTTTCTTATAATTCTTCCAATTGTGTGTGGGAAAGTTTTATTACTTTTCTATATATTATTGTTTAGTTTAATTTGAGTGTGTGGGAAAGTTTTATTACTTTTCTATGTATTATTGTTTAGTTTAATTTGACTTTATCCTCTCTGTATATTGGACATATATTGGATTTGATTTTAAACATATATCTCAAAGGATTTATATAGTTGTATACTAAATGCTCACATATTGGCCTATACGTTGAACAATTCTACGCAATACTGATATTTTAAAAGAATGAAATCCTGAAACAATTAACTTATTAACTTCTTCTAACTGTCGTGTTACAACATGCGAATCTTAAATCGAATTGCTTATTATTTTAATATTTTACGTTTCACGTCCACAGTTTAACATCTTTACGTCTACTTTCAATTCTATTTATTTTTAGTTTTTATTTTAATACGAGATTTTCTAGTGTCGGTGGTCGTTAGCTGTGATGCGATATTGATCCTACTTGGCATTGTTTTACGCCCCCGCGCAACGCGAGGGCTCAATACTAGTTAAAAAATAAGAATTCACAATATTCTCATTGGGGTCCTTGGTCCTTCATTGACTCATGATCCCAATAAACCACACTTGTATTAAAGCAGATATAGAAATCATCTGATGTGGCAAAATAATACAACAAATATGCATAGAGCCAATCATGCACTTCCAACAAGCATTTTTCTAAACTGAGAGCATAATGTAATCTATGATGTGAGGTAATTTGACCCATTTATGCAACCGTTGATGCGATAGTGGTTTGACCTTGTTTGCTAAGAAGTGACTAGTTCTTGGTCCATGGTCTTAGCCAGTTTCGCCTGTACAAGTCTGTCTAGGATTGCTGGTTCAAGAGGACTAGGATCAACACAACGTTCTGCAGCAGCAACTATCACCTGTTCAATGAGAACATTACCATTAACTTCTATAAGTCGTTGATGGAACCCATAAATATACATTTCTAAAACTTTAATATTTATATTTAAATAAATTCAGTTGATTAAAATAAATACAGTTTAAACACTAAAAATATCATGTTTACCCGGTGTTCCTGTCATAGTACATAAAATAGGTTCAGTTACTTACAAAAACCTGTTTTACTAAATAAAGGAAGAGAAAGCTATGCTCAGAGAGAAGTAATAATGTTTGTCTTTTTATTTTACACCTTTTGAAAAAGCTAAGGGACCTAGGGTGTTGAAGCTGGGATCTGGGTTGTATTCAATCACAAAAGTTCAAATAAAAACTTGGCTAAATGGAGGAACAGGGTGAAAGTAGTTCAATGTCCATACTTAATATATGCAACCTTCTTAATAATTTTATACAGTTATTATTGTAACAATATTGTTTTTGTCATAATTGGCATCAGCTGTTTATATAGGATTTAAATGGGATAAAAGATTGATTGTGCAGGCCAGCAACCCAATTCCAACCAAGCCTTTTTCAGCCCATGCTAATCGTTACCAACCCATCCAACCGGTTAGTTTCACCAGGTAACCTGATTACCTCATCAAGCAGGAATTCAACAGCAGCTTCATCTTCAGCAATGTCTTTGAGTGTAATTCTTAGGTACTGCATATCCAACTGAATTTGCTGGAATCCACTCCGATTAAAAGTATGCAACCTAACAAATTCTTGCAAACTTTTGAGGCAAAGTTTTACAATAGTCATCAAAACAGATTCCTGCAACAGAAAGCTCTATTATTAATACACAAAATTCCTATCATTATTACTTGTAAATGGAATAGAACAGAATCACACACCTGTGTAGGTTCAACTTTTGTGAAGATTTCCATTTTTTGTTTAAATAATTTTGCTAAATGAGTTTCTAGAAGCTGACTGCGGGCCCTGTTTGTGTTTGACCGATTATCTCTTAATGTAGTGCTGCGTGAAGAGCTTGTACTACCATTGCTCTCAGTGCGAGAATGTCTACGAGTAAGCCCTTGAGGTAATATTTGTTTCACTTCGTTTCCAACTGCTCCCAACTGCCACAACATGAATATTTCAACTTTTATGTTGTGTCATTTCCGTTTATTATTGGCGTACCTATACAGCTCTCCCCCTTTCTTGGAAAAGTGAGAGGGAGAATCTATAAGATAGACTGTACGAAGGAGGAAAATACAGGTGGAAAAGGGGTGTGTTGGGTTGGATCAAAATGGATAATCTTGGAAAAAGTCAAATGGGTTCAATTAATTCTCGTTTTCTAATCTCACAAAAAAACACTATAATAAAGTTTAAGTATAAAATTTATTATTATTACTGAAAGTAGAAACTTTAAAACGTAAATTTTTGGGCATCTTTGTGTGTCAAAACTATTATTTTTGAATAAAAAATTATATTCTGCAGATCTAAATTATTATTTACGAATGAATTATTATAACATAATAATATGAACTTTGTGTATTAAGAAGAGAAGCAGAAAACAACCACCGTTTCCCATTTCCTTGTCCAAACTAAGGCCCACTTGACTCAACTTTGAACCAGTGACCCAGTTGGTTTATAGTTTTGTATTAAGTCTGCCCATTTCAACACATTTAGTAAATTTTTAATACCCAATATCACCCTAACACTTGCACAAAACTGGTCACTTGGGTTATCAGTAATGACTTGTGGCATTGCTAGGTTTAGTGAACGAGCTATATTGATCACCTTGTACTAAATTGATTATAAAATAAAAAATATTACACCTACAATTCAGATGAGCTATGCGTAAAGTATTAATGAGCAATGAAGATCCATACCTCTTGAAGAAACAAATCAACGAACATATGAACTTCCCTGGGTTCTTTGTGCTAAAAAACAGAACGTATTTGTCAGTTATAATTAATAAATAGAATAAATATCAAACTTGGTTCATTTGTAAGACAAGAAGTTGGGAGAAACAATGCAAACCTTGATCCAATTTGGTGTTGTGAGTCTCTTCCTTAAAAGAACAGAAATTCTTTGTGTTCTCATGCTAATATACTGTAAAAAAAAAACTCCGCTCAATTCATAGAACAAGATATAATATAATACATCACGAATTGATATCTCGACATAATGAATACAAGACACATACACGCTGCAGGAACTTTTCACCAGCTGATCTAAAGGTGTGACGGATTTCAGCAGGAACAAAAGCATGACCACCATATTCATAACCACCACCCAACAATGATGAGCCAATTTCCTGAGGGTAAAAATAAAGTTGTAACACAGATTGTAGAAAACAAAAATGCAAGGTACAAAAAGTTTTCTTTTTGAAGTGACCGCTTCTTGCCTCAATAATTCTTGAAATGGCATCGCGTTCAATGAAAACAGACAGTTGGGCTATCACGAGCACAAGCCCAGAAGGAACTTTATCAGTTGGAACGCTTTTTCCAGAAAGCAAGAGTAACTGATCATTGAGTTGTTTAAAGAAGGTTTGAAACCCTTCTTGTACCCAACTAATAATCATGTCTCTTAACTTCAATATTAATCCCAAGTCTTCATCCAGAAGATAACGGATATCCTGTAAAATAAATTTTACAAATGAGCTCAATCTGAAAAGAAACCAATAAAAATCTGGAAAAAAAAATTAACTAATAGATAAATACGAATCAAAATATATGCCATGTTTACCGATAAGACTTTTGTACTGCGTTGAATCAAAGCATTTTTACTGCCTTCAAGGGCAGCACGCAGAGGGTACTCCTCTCCTATGCCATCCTTTTGAATTCGCAGAAGAATGTCTAACAGTTCAACAAGACTTGAATCAGAAAGTCAACATTAATCTCTTCCCTACTAAATAGCATTTATGTATATGCAGATCTATAGCTTTCTTGTTTGTTTTAACAGAAGAGAAGACAAACCAGATATTTCATGAAGAAGATACGAAAATAAACTGGTGACATATTGCTTCACAGCAACACAAGCAGCCTGAACCCATGATCATTTAATCAGGATAGGTAAGTAACAAAATAAATAAAGAAGAATTTAAATTGAAATAGGAAAGCAAAAGAAAATTATTAGTAAAAAGAATGACAACCTCAAAAGCAAAATCTTGTAGACCAGCCTCTGGTAAGACTTCATCAATCAGTAAGACATCAGTCCAAATAAACCCTGTAAAAGAGGGAATAAAAATGTAGACATCAAATTAATCAGATATGGTAAATGAAAATTTTTAAAACAAGTATTGATGCTAAGCCCTAAGGGGTGGCACTTTATGCCAATATACTTGTAAAAGGGTTGATTTGGTTCTGCCTATATACTTATAAATGTGTTGTATTTTATCTCAAACTACCATATACAAAAATTGCTAATAGGAGATTGGGTCAAACGAATTGGAAGAAGCTCAAAGTCTCTTTCTAATGCATACAACTTCCAAAATCATTATATTTGAAGATTTAAAATATTATTGTAACAATATTGTTTTTTTGCTATCATTCGTAACACAATAACTATTTATAGAAAGAATGAACAAAATGGGCTCTTTCAATCCATACAGCAAAATGACCTGTTTCTACCCAACCCCGTTTAGACCCGTTCTCCACCTGGCCAACCCACCCATCTCGCCACCTCCAAACTTTGATGTTCTTTTGACTCCTAAAAAATCAAACTTCAGTCCAAGAAACCTAAGAGGCTGCATATTTATATAAGCTCTCCCTCAGTTATGCAATCACCGATTTAAATTGTATTATGGTCAAATAGTCAAACTAACAACTTGTTCTCTCCCTTGTTTGGATGGTTTTCGGTAACAAAAGGATCTAAAGTGGAAAACTTCATTAATTGAGACATTACTTACGAAGTCGGTTGGAAAGCTTTGCTGAAGAGATCTGTTCTTGTATTTGTTGCTTAGCAGCTTCAAAATGTCTAGAAAAAAAATGAACATTAGACTTCAACAGCAAAATCTGGTCCGAAGTAGCTACTGAAACTAACTGGAAGATAAATCAAGATGTAAATCCATACCTAGTGGTCAAATCATGCATAAGTTTGACCAGATGCTGCTCTGAATCAGGGAAAATTACATGATAAGCATGAACAGCCTCCACAAATTCACGAGTAGGAACCTATTCAAGAAATTAGACAGCTGAAAACGCTAATATTTATGATCAGGTGACAACTGAAAGCAATAATAACAATCAAAGGAACAACATAATATACGTAACATAAAAACACAGATGCCTACATATCTGTAGCCTGTAAACCCCTTTATTAATAACCTTAAGAGATTATCATCTTTGGAATTACCTCAGGACGAGGAGGAATGTAATCAGAATCTTCTCCTTCATTGGTGGATTCATGAGGATTTGCAGAATCCACACTTATGTCTTTAGAGAGATCAAGTTCCTCAAGGAACTGTTCTAACTTTTCAAGCAGCTTTGATTTCAAGTTTTCAACCTGTCAACGTGAAACAACATACGTAGTCAACAGAAAATTTTATATCTCCGCACATTAGTAAAAAAAATGTGGATTGGTCACTCCCATAACAGTACAAACTCAAAAGCCAAAAACCACTAGTTATTCGAAGTTCGTGTCTGTGGAGCTTCAAAATACATTTGAAATCATCCTAAAAACTAATTTAAAATATTTGAAAAATATTATTTCCCTTTTAGACAGTGACATGTTAGATGTTCAAATAAGCAAAAACTAAATCCTGGGAAATCGTATATTTAATTTGTCTCTGTTTCTCTTTCGTTTCTATCAATAGATACTCAGCATGTATTACCAACTTGAGGTATGCGCTAGAATTATAAAGAGAAACACAGCGAACTATGGAACCATTTTATAAACGGTGGCAGTTTTATGGAAAATGATGAATACAGCACCTGGCTATGGAACTAGTTTAAGATACAAAAAAGATGATATGTTACACTTGGAGGGCAAATGAATGCAAAATTCTTTGTCATACTTTCCATGTTTCCTTGACATGCATTGGGTGATTTGAATGATTGGATATTTGAATGCATTTATGCGCATCGTGATATATAAATTATAATTTATCGATCGCATCAGGTCCACATAATAAACATTAAAAAAATTGCAAGACAAAACTCAATACTAAAATGGCTGTAAAAATCAAAGTCACTAACCGGAAAATCTAACTGCTTAAGAAGCATTACAGCCTCTGCTCTTGCTTGGATTGATTCAGAGTCAGAAGAGACCTTGTCCTGGAAAAAAAATTCACATAATGAAATCTGTGTTTTCCCTTTGACTGATATATTACATTTGAATACTTTTCATCAGTTCGCATCAACACAAATTATCAAAAGATGTACCTCGAGTTTTTTAATAATAACTGACATTACTTCTTCGGATGCTTTCTTACAATCCTGGAATGAGGAGTCGCCGTATGCCTGGTTTAATTCAAGATAAAGAGCAAAAAGATAAAATGGATGTCATTAATAAAACAGAAGTGAGATCTCGTGAGAATCAAACAGAGCACAATAAGTTATAATAATGATCAAGCAAGTGGTAAATTAACCTTAAATATCGGCATTGCTCCGGTGTAGAACCTCACTGCATCACTATATGCTTCAGATTTTATACATTTTTGTAGTGTAGTAGGAAGATCATATATAAACTGTTTAACAAAGGATGAAATATAGCATATCAACAAGGCCAAAGGCCATAATTTGCATAATTTATGGAACTTCACATAAAAACAAAGTCATGTAGATGAAATAAAAAATGGCACAAGTGTGTTTAAAAACATTCATTTTTGAATCATTTTGATACCTGAACTTTACGCAATAGATTACGAGTGCGGTGTAATTTCTCTATATGCTCTCTCTTTTCAAAGAGCAAAGTGTTAACCCCATCGCTTCTTGACTGTACTGACATTATCTGACAAAAGTAATGATGAGGAAAGGTAAGTTTCAACACTTGCTTCTAACTTACTTACATTTCCCTTGATAACAATGTCAACATAAATAAAAGAATAATAAAAATAAAATAAAATAAAAAACTGTTACCAAGATACCTTATCAAGAAGTTGCTCCATGTTTACTTCCATACCAACAATATTATTCTTCATTCTGACACAAAGAAAATAAATTAAGTGTTAGAACATGTCATACGTGACAATAGTTCCATGAATGCTGTCAAGAAAAACTTAAATCAGCATCTCATAGAGAATAAAGAATTACTGAAACAATGTCTTACCTTTTAATAGTATCAGTAGCACTAATAAACTTGTTATAATTCTCATATACTAACATTTGCAAGTCAGTGTCAAGATTCTTGATCTCAGCAGCCATTTCAACATGCCTCTGAAGGAGTCCCTCTAGATTTGATTTATGTACCTGATACAGTAGATGAAGAAACATCACAAGGCTTCCATCAGAGGATCAATAATGTATGACTTAGAAGGATGATTATGTGTTTAAAAATCTTCTTCCTCCATTCCAGCATAGCAGACAACCCGAATTATTCATATAAAGACCAGAAAAATCTTCAGAGCTATATTGTATTAAAAATTTAGCAACTTTGTAATGAGAATTTCTGCATGGTTTATATTCATCTTTTAAGCAGCATAAACAATGATAGCACTTGTTTTGCTTGATTTATAATCATAGGCTTAAGTTTGTTATATGATATATCAAAATATAACTGATATATAAGAGAGAAAAATAATTAGAATGGATTGTGTATCTCAAACACCTTAAGGAGCCGCAAGCACTTTGTAAAAGAACAATCAGGTGAAGATTGATGCAAAAAAGTCAAATTTTATACTGAAGTGAAGCTTTCTTGCTTAAATCTATCCGTGATTACCTGTGTGCCACTGCCCTATTAATGGGGTAGAGAACTATGTTTTCACGGTTTCTATATAGGTACATTGAGCAATGGCATGACAGCATGTATACTTCTAAGTAAAGTACATTCTCCTCTTGCGTGCATGCACATGGCCATGTACATAAGTAAGTGGTTGTCTACATTTCAAGGTTAATACACCCTATGTTTCCAACAATACAGTTTGTGGCAAGTTGTATTAGCTACAAAGCAAATAACCTCGACTATACTTTTACTATGCTATCTTCTTGTGCCATGTTACGAATCCGCATATTTTGGATGGAAGCATCCAGGGTCCAGGGTTGGTAAAGCATTTTTATTCAAGCATAAACAAACAAACTTAACTAGTAAAATTCCACCCATAGCTTTTCATGGGTAAATAATTCTCTAAATGAACAACCTCATAGTTCTACAACTCTTCTACAGTTCACACTCGTCTCGGTTGTCAACATACGTACATGATTCTCTAACTGACTACCCTTTTTGCACTTATGAGTGTTTCCATTCAGTCATATACATACCAAGGAGTGCAATCAACTTAATTGCAGGATTGATACTCAAGTGATTCGACAAGATCAGTCTTAGGGTTTCACTCGGACACTCGATAACAATTGTCCTCAACTTAAGACTTACAATTGAGGTCCCACGTTACCAGTTTACCACCGTAACACCTTGTTTTAATTGATGTTTTCTAAAAGAACTATAGTAGTTTACTTCACTCTGAAGCTCTTATTTCAACCTTCGCAGTAAAATACAGAATCCTTTGAACAATTTTACAAGTCTGATAAGAGAGCTAACAGTGTCCACGCCTCAACAAAAACAAATTCAACCAACCAAATTAAACTAGGGAAATCCACTTTTCTCACAAAAGCTCAAACTCATACTCACAACTGACAACACATTCCTACACGTCTCCTGAATGGCATTATGAGAGCGTAAACATTTGATACCGTACCCTAGCTGATTCCAGATGGATTTAAAAAAAAGGACTACATTTAACCTTTAATATAATCATATGAAATGGGCAAACTAAATTATGAATTCTAAAGTATTGTGGCAGTATAACAACGACCACATAAACTGAAACAGTGGCACGAGTTGAAGTTTACAGATTTTAACTGAGTACATAAGCCATTTAATTTTACATTAAACAGAACTAGGTCTGTATTCAAATAACATATTGAGGCTCTTTTCTCCGAACAGAAAATTAACAACCTAACACGGTAATCATATAACCCTAATTGTCAGTTTATAATTTATAATGCAACATCAAGTGATAAAAAGACAGATAATTATTCCAATAACGAAATACTTTAGGGATCTGAGATCATAGTGCGTACGAGAAGATTCATATACTGATCGGCATCGAACGAGGTCGTGTTGATGGTGTCAAGAGTGGCGAATCGCGATGTAGTGTTGGCGGGAGCAGATGTCTGATAAGCGTCCTGCGAATAGAAGCTCGATAGCAGATCTCGCGTTCTCTTTACCTTATCATCCATTGCAACATCATCTGTCGCCATTTTTCGATGTGTGAGCTCGTAATGTGTGTCTGAGATGATCGGAATCTGGATTTTTTAATCTCCGGTGATCGGAGATGTGGAGCTACGCCGGTGACGGTGGTTTGATGTATAAACGGTGCTAGCGAGAAGAGTACCTGCGGGATCCAGACAGGTGGACTGACCTTTTGTTATTGAACCATGGGTGCTTAATTTTGGGTATGACTTTTCGGGTATGTGGTCGCGTAGACGGTGTGTTATAATAAAAATCGTTGTGGTGATCGAGTGCGTGATGGTAAAAGAATTCGTAGTACGGGTTATCGTAAAATTATTACTACCTTGTGAAGTCACTTGTCCGATATCCGATCACCGATCACATCATTATCAAAAAGATTGGTGGTGTTACTGTGTGATTAGGATGTCACATCATCTTATCATGACCCCATCACCCCCAGCTCTAGGCCGAACGTTTATAATTCCATATGTGAATTCAAGTACTAAAACTGAAATTTGTTTTATCAAGTAAATACATGATCGTTATGTTTAAATCACTAGTGTTTCATTTGTATACTCAAATAAAAAAATATTACTTTCTTGCAATCGGTATTAATTTGATGTTTCAATAAATCTCGTGTTTATGAGACATGGTTGTAATTTTGCTTACAGTTTATACGTTTAAAACAACCTTTTAAGTTTATGGTGTGGTTGTTTTGGGTACAAATAGTAACTTCTTAACCTGAAATTTTTGGATAAAATGATATCAAATCACAATTGATTTGTGACCGGACTACCCATAACCTCCCATAGTCATTATGCAATTTGAGTAGTTGTTGATGTATTAACAAAATCAACTTATTTATTGCATATGAAGACATAGATACAAGTGAAACTGTAGCAAGACATTGATATTCAGATAGAGATAATAGACTCGCATCAAGCTTTTGGAAAATAAGTACACACTTCACGGCACATTAGATGTGAGCACATCATATAATGCTCAAACTGGTGGTTAAAATGGAACGATGATTCAAACATTGAAAGATATGCTTTATAGATTATGTAATTGTTTTTTGTCGTGACAGAAATACGCATTTACCATTAATATAATTCTCTTGTGATGACAATTATCATACCGATATCAAGCTAGCTTCATTTTAAGTTTTTATATGGAAGAATGATATTGGTTGTGTTCAATTAACAATACCTAAATCATTATGAATACAACCGACAAGATCTTTAAAATTAAAAGACGGAACAAAAGGCCACGTGAGACATACATAAAGGTTATGATGGCAAGAGATGGTCACCCTTTGCAATTTCAAGCTAGATATAAAGTTCTATTGAAAGTGCATTATTTGAAGGGTGTTGCTAGATTTTAAAATAGAAACAATATAAATCCTTGATATAATGACTCATTTGAAATAACAGAAAGGATTGATCTTATGGCTACAAACTTAACGTGGCATAATAATTAAGTGGCACACACAGTACATGTTTCTCGTGTCAAACCTTAAGAAACGCCTAGCAGACGAGACATTAACGAAACCCCATGAATAATTAATAAGTAGCTTCATCTCTATTCCTTTATAATACATAAAGGACGACTAACTTTGTAATTTCACCATTCGAGTAAGACGCGCCTCCTCAGTTGCTCCTCTTCACGGGTCACCGTCCGTTACCCTGGAGCGCCGGCCTTCCGTTCTCTCAACGTTCTCTCAAATTGAATAGCATTGATTGTTGTGTGTTCAATTGAAGGAGTAATGGCCCTTTCCTGTCTATACAATTTCATCCTAAAACCCCGTGTTCCCGACTTACGTTTCTTCATTTCGAGTTGACCCTGATTATCGCAAATGGAAGGATAAAGAGAACGAAATTCTTCTGGATATCGACCCTTTAACGCTGCTGATTAAAGATATACTCCACTCCGACAGGTTTGATTTCTTGTCCTCTATTGAGTGGTTCTGATTTGGGGATTCTTGTGTTTGGCAGATGAGATGTAATTGGTATGAAATTATGAATCTTTACGTTGTTGTTTGAAAAGGGTGTTGTGAGGATTGTTCATTGTTGAAAGTATGATACGAGCTGAAAGTGTTCATCTTCACATTGGGGAAAGATAGTTTTCTTTTGTGCAAAATGCTTATGGGTTTATGGTTTTACGTCACGCACATAAGCTGTTCGATTAAATGCCACTTCAATTTTTGAAACAGTTACTGGGTTTGCTCTGAAATCACTATGTATGAATAACGTGTGTGATTTTACTTTGATAAGTTAATCTATTTTTTGTTTTTGTTTTGTCGATGATAGTGTTGGTTAAAGATGGATGTTGTGACTGCTGCCAATGAAACAAATGCCCAAGAAAATGGTCTCTCTCAGTGGGAGTTCTGGTGAGTCTTTCTCTATAAATATCAAAATTTTTACCCTTTGGGAAGTCCATGAGGATTAAAGTGCAATCTTGAGCTTTTCTTATGCCCTGCCTGTTAGTCCCTTCGTCTTTGATGGTTTTAAGTTGCACATATCAATTTCTTATTAGGATTGCCATGTAGAAGGGTTTGACTGTTTGACGTGTTTTTAATCAAATTTTATATGGTAGTTATCATATATTGATTATGCGTTTATTTTTATGTATGATTTATATAAATCATTTTTTAATGTAACTTGGGAAATAGGTTAAAAACAGTAATGCTCCAACATGCTTACTTTACTGTAGGTGAGATATTTAACCTGATAATTTATTTCTTTTAAAATATATATTATTGAGATTAGTAGAGTTTGGTGGCCATGATAGATTTTAAGTATCATAGACAAGAGGTTAAAGGCATGATGTATGCTTCTAAATGACAAGGTTTCTTTTAGGATGCAATATCCATAATATGCAGACTTACAAGTCAACAGAATGTTGTATATGATATTTTTGGCTAACTAACTTATTATATAATGAAAATTATATTGTTTATTTAGGTTTTTGGGTTTGAACACAAATGTGGAATTTTTGCAGCACTTATGTCATCGTCAAAATCAAATGTATAACATTTATGTTTTGTTAACGATAATAGGCTAACATTTTCTAGATCAGGTTTTTGCCGCTACATACTGGTTCAAGTTTTTAATGTTCCACACTATAACAAGCAATGCAAGTGATATACTATTAGTTGCTCAATATTTTTGACCTCCTGCTCTCTGCTATAATATTTTTATCAGTTGATAAAAATTGGTAGCAGCTAAAGCTGGTGAAATGCTACATAAAACTTATAGTTTATATAGAACGTGGTATA
>BJCN01315699.1:0-13115 GCA_018326445.1 Flaveria brownii
ATCATCAACAGCCACAATCCAAACACCAACTCAAACCAGATCTGAAAACCCCCAATATCTCACGAAAAAAAGACCAAAACATCATCAATAACCATAATCCAAATACCAAGTCGAAGCACACCTGAAAACCCCAATATCACACAGAAAAGTCTGAAACATCATCCGCAATAACATCCAAACACCAAGTCAAACTGGATTCAAAAACCCAATATCAAACGAAAATAGAAGTATATCAAACCTGAGACCCGAGTAACCCAAAACAAAGTGAGGTGCCAGACATGCAACCATTGAGGACGTCACCGGCAAGAAGGGAAACAGAGATTTAAGTCACAAATCGAGCCTCCAAACAACCGGCGAAAGCGCCAATCGAGGGTCGAAACAGAGGCCTGCCAGCTGTTCAACTCCACCCTCTCACCGCAACACCCAATAAACGCCCGTCTCATCCACCACCTCCACCGCCATGCGTGGACAAGTCGGTATAACCGAAGAGATTCTTGAATCGGCGCCACCGTAGACGGCGGTCCTGGGATGTGGTCCGGCAGCCGCTACGCACCGACGGCACAGGGGTATGAGGCGACAGAGAGCGGCGATTGGAGGCGGTCCGGCGACCACTAAACACCATGGAATGGGTGTCGGTTGAAAAGGAAGAAAACCACTCTTTTATAGGCTGAATCATCCGCTTATACATAATGCTTCAAAAACTGTGCACGCATAAAAGGCTTGTACATAACTACTGTTCATGAAGTTCCTTTTTTCATATATAGGTAATAGTAATACAAGAGAAAGACAAAAAAACAAAAAAAAATGTAAGTCTTTTTTTCTAGAAAAAAAAAAGCAAACAAATAAGTATAGAAGATAAAATGTACATATCACTAACTTAATAAGATGAAAATAATTTTTAAAGACTTTACTGTTTTGCTAACAAAATAACTAGAAATCATATATTACATATTGTACATGATCATGAAAAGTTTGCAATGCATAACCAAATTGTTAGTATAGTAATGTAAAGTCAAACTCTTATAAATTAAACATGTGTAAATTAATCTAGCTTAATTAGTAGCTTAGACAAGCTCCAGCTTATTTACGCAGAAAATTTTAACTTTTTTAAACCTCTTATATTTAACTTATTAAATTAAAAGAAAATTTCATATTTAAGTAAAGTATAACTTACTCAAAAAGTTATGGCATGATCTAATCTTCACTTCTTTTAGGATCCTTTAACCGCTTTTGCCTTCTATTACCTACCAAATCCAACTTCCACTAATCATATTTCACCACATCATCAGTAAAAACAAAGATACTTCCTTCTGGATTCATAAAGTTAATCCACTTTGTTAAATAATACATGGTATTAAATTAACATTTATAGCACGTTTCAGTCAATTCTTTTGAAAATTTGACAAATTATCGTAAAGTGGTAGACAAATGTTTTGACACGCTTGCATTATCGTTTGATTATTAGTGTTTTGATTTACTGTAACATATTATTAATTATTTTAAGGAAAATAAAGCAGAACAATCATATGCACATTAAAATATTTTTACTACTAACATAATTTCCTCATTTTGTTGTTGCACACTTTCTACAAATAGTAATTGTGATGGTATGTAAAAGAAGGATTTTTTTAATCATCAAAAACTTTGATAGTTGGATCTTATAACTTTCTTTTTACGTGTTTACGTGAAATTGAATACATCTATAATTTTATAAGATAAGATAATATAGTTAACACATACTAATAAGATTAATGTTCATCTTGTACGAAAACAATAATATTTTGATCAAAATTCTAAAATAGGCATACGATGTGATTACTTATCTTATTATTTCTTATTTTGTAGTGATTATGTTATTATGATCGCTCTTGATTTAATAAAGTCATAAAGTGTTGTATGTGAAACAATAGAAAAAGACGAGTATGTGTAAGTTATATCATAAACGATGGCTTTAAAAAAAGGAAACAACATTTTAGTCAGCTATAATTTCCGTAGCTACGTTCTTTTGTTTTTTTCTAGAACCCTCGATAAACGACACCAACATTTATTTATCCACTCTCGATTGTAAGAGCACCTATTACACTAAGAGGACACACATAACATGCATAAATTAAGGTTATGTCATTGCTCGCGAGAGCACTCTCGATTGCAAAAATTACAAACTCCAAGGGAAAAGAAACGATTTTCCTAAAACAAACAACATAAATCGAATAACAACAATCATAAAAATAAAATAAAAAAATAGAATCGTTTGAATGATAAATCTTTATAATACAAATGAAATAAACAAAAAAATACGAAAACATCCAACAACAGATCCCCTCTCATAAACTTAAAAAGATACTAATTACCAATTTCTAGCGTAACTACCACCTTAAAAGTCAAAATCATCCCTAACTAGAGTCAACGATTTAACATTTGCCACGTGTCACAAACCCAATAGCAATAACACACCAGTGGCCCCACACTCCCACTCAAAAAACCAATATATAAACCACCACCATCTTCATCTTACTCATCAATTAAGCTCCACCACCTCCGATCATCTTCCACCGCTGTCTCCGCCTCCGGCCACCGGAAACTCCCACCGGACAAAATTCCGCACTTCACCGCGCTAAAAATGGGTACCGAAGAATACGAGTACCCGAAATCCAAATTCAACCAACAACCGCATAAAGTCGCCATCCCACCACCACAACCGTTTATAAAGTCATTGAAGAACACGGTTAAAGAGACGTTGTTCCCCGATGACCCGCTCCGCCAGTTTAAAAACCAGCCACTAGCGCGTAAATTTGTACTTGGAGTTCAGTATGTTTTCCCCATTTTCGAATGGGCGTCGAGTTATAACTTAAGTTTTTTTAAATCTGATGTGATCGCGGGTATCACCATTGCGAGTTTAGCGATTCCTCAAGGGATTAGCTACGCGAAACTAGCTAATCTCCCACCGATTCTCGGCTTGTGTAAGTTGTTTACACACCGTAACAAATAATCATATTGTACACATTTTTCATTACAAAATGAACGAGTATCACTAACGGTACAATCTATAAAAGAAATCCGTCGGTAGAGGTTGTACCGAAGGAAATCTGTTAGTGACGGTGTAAAAAATATGCACGTGGATGGTATGATTTGTGACGGATAATTGATGAGTTATAATCCGTCACAAATTGACCACACGCACATAAATGACGAATAATCTTAATCAGGAATCATCCTTAAGTTATTAAAGGGATATTTTTTAATAACAAATTCCCACCAAAACTAAGATTCTCTTTTTACATTTTACGGAATTCCGTCGTTACTTCTGTCTGTGATACTTATTTGTTTAGTAGTGTATTATCATATTAGTTGCCATAGATGAATTACTTTTGTCAGCAATACTTATTTGTTTAGTAGTGTCTTATCACATATTATCATCACATATTATCCTGATTTTTTCATGGTTTTTTTGTTTAAAATTTGCAGACTCGAGTTTCATTCCGCCATTGGTGTATGCCATGATGGGAAGTTCGAAAGATCTAGCCGTGGGTACAGTCGCGGTGGTGTCGCTGCTACTAGGTTCGATGTTAG
Source organism: Flaveria brownii (assembly GCA_018326445.1). Lineage (NCBI taxonomy): Eukaryota > Viridiplantae > Streptophyta > Magnoliopsida > Asterales > Asteraceae > Flaveria > Flaveria brownii. The sequence goes on from BJCN01315699.1 coordinate 3,571, forward strand.
GGGCAGTTGTGAACGCAAAAGAAAACCCAACGTTATATCTCCAGTTAGCTTTCACTGCCACCTTCTTCGCCGGAGTTTTGCAAGCTTCCCTCGGAATCTTAAGGTTAATTTTCAGTTTTACACAAACTTAAAACACATTAAAACCACTAAAACTAAGTTATTAACCTTAATTCAGCATAAAAGACATCAAATCTAAGGTAAATTTGCGATATTTTGATCAATGCAGGCTCGGGTTTATCGTTGATTTCTTGTCACACGCGACGATCGTCGGGTTTATGGGCGGCGCTGCGACGGTGGTGTGCTTGCAGCAGCTGAAAGGGATACTGGGTCTTGAACATTTCACTCATGGAACTGATCTTGTATCCGTTATGCGATCTGTCTTCTCTCAAACACACGAGGTTCTTGAAATAATTTTGTTTATTTTTATTCCTTCAAGGGGTTGTTATAGATACATCACTAATGTTGATATACGAGTAGTATGACCAGGCGAAAAATGTCATTCGGGTCGTATGATTTTGTCAATAGTCATATATAGCAGTCGATACGTACAGCCCGTATAATTTGATGACATCAATTGATATTACCTGTGTTAAAACTTATGGCCCATATGATGCGCTATCCTAACATGTTATACGACCCATATGTTTAGTTTCTCTTTATCATGGTCATATGGCACGTATGACATGTTAGTGGTGTTTGTATAGTACATTGGTAGTGTTTATTTGTGTGGGTTTTAATAAAAAAGGAATTGAATTTTAATGTATATTTGGTTCATACATTATATTTAACAAATTAAATATAATATTGCAGTGGAGGTGGGAGAGTGTAGTTTTGGGTATTTGCTTCCTGTTCTATCTCCAGGTCGCTAAATATATTGTAAGTACGCTTTATTATGATTTCTTTTTAACTTCTTACTCTCTATTAAAAAGTGAAAAAGTAATTAAAAAATAACCGTGTGATACGATAAAAAAAAGATTTTGTAAGATACCCTTTATGTTATTGTAACCATGGTTGCAAAAGTCGCTAGGCGCTCCCAACTCGGTCGGGGATCGAACAACGAGTACTCGGCCTTAATCGGGAAGTACTCGGGGAGTACTCGGCCTAGCGGGACTACTCGGCAACTCGGACGATCAGTGAGTAGCGAGTACTCAGGGAGTACTCAGGCGCCTAGACCGACTTTTATAAGAGTGATTGTAACTGATACAAAAATCAATGTGAAACAGAGCACAAAACGACCGAAGCTGTTTTGGATATCTGCGATGGCTCCATTGACATCAGTGATTTTAGGAAGCGTTCTTGTTTATCTCACTCATGCAGAAAAACATGGCATCCAAGTGGTTAGTTTCATTAAACATGTTCGATACATGTCGTTATTGTTGGTCGATCTTTATTCAACTTTATACATGCAATCTTTATTTCACGTATACTAAAAACTTATATTGTATAATATAGTATGTATTACTACAAATACGGTACAAGTTTATTAAAAGTGATACATAGAAAGTAGGAGCATCAGTGGTGGAGCTTGAACAATCTCGTAGGGGGGCGGGGGCGAAAATAGTTTTTTTAGAAGGGGCGAACTCGATATTTATATAAAAATTTACACTACCGTACCCCCAAAATATACACTAACGAACTAAAATTTAACACTACCGACGAAAAAAAGAGCCCACCGGCCCCCACAATCCTCCGCCCCTGAGCAGGACAACATATAAACTGCGTAGGTATATAAATATAATATATTTTTTTTTACTTTTGTTACTCAATCAATATATCAAATACTTACAATAAAATATAGGTAAACGAGCAACAAGTTGCATCGCAAACCCTTTTTGAATATAATAATAATTTTCTATTCTTTGGAAAACAGATTGGGGAATTAACGAAAGGGTTAAATCCGATTACAGTAACAGACTTGTATTTTGGATCAACATATCTATCTTCGGCAATCAAAACTGGCATTGTCACGGGTATCATTGCCCTTGCTGTAAGTACTTGTACTTTCTACTTTACCACTTGTACCTTCAGTTTGTTTCTTTCCATTCGCACATATATTCAAATCTTCACAAAATTCCAAAGAGAATACAGTTCATGAGAGTACTACTTGATCAAAATCCGGATGACCAAAGTTTTGTACATATTATATACTTTAATTCAAAAGGTACAAGTTATTAAAGCATGTTTATAACAAGGGTAATAATGTAATTTGAACAGGAAGGAATTGCTGTTGGAAGAAGTTTTGCCATGTTTAAGAACTACAACATTGATGGTAACAAAGAGATGATTGCCTTTGGCATGATGAATATTGCTGGTGCATGCACTTCTTGCTACCTCACCACCGGTGTGTAAAATTACCATTTTATCCTTTTCGACAATCACTCCGTATTAGCTTCTAATACGCACTTTCATCGTTTAATTTCTTTTTAGGGCCTTTTTCGCGTTCGGCTGTGAATTTTAATGCGGGTTGTAAAACCGCTGTGTCAAACATTGTGATGGCGGTTGCGGTCATGATCACATTGCTATTCCTAACGCCATTGTTTTATTACACGCCCCTTGTTGTATTGGCTTCCATCATCGTCTCGGCCATGATAGGCCTTATCAACTATGAAGAAGCGATCCACCTATGGGGTCTAGACAAATTCGACTTTGCCGTATTTATGAGCGCATACTTTGGTGTTGTCTTTGGGAGTGTCGAGATTGGATTAGTACTCGCGGTATAGTACTTTATTATACTATTCATTTTATTATATTATTTTAATACATTTTCTTCATTTTGCCTAATCTAGTTTAAACGGGACAAATGTAGGTCGCATTGTCGTTACTAAGGGTCCTCATGTTTGTCGCGAGGCCAAAAACATCCGCATTAGGTCACATACCTGATTCCTCGATTTATAGAAGCATGGATCAATACCAAAATGTGAAAATCGTCCCAGGAATCTTGATACTTCAAATTGATGCACCTATCTACTTCGCTAACTCGAGCTACCTAAGGGAAAGGTATATTTATATGATGAATCGATTTGTAATCACAAAATTTCATCTTTATATACAATTTTTATATTTAAATTGTCGTTGTTTATTAGGATTTCGAGATGGGTTGATGAAGAGGAAGATAGGTTGAAGTCTTCAGGGGAAGATAGCTTGCAATATGTCATTCTTGCCTTGAGTGGTAAGTAATCCTCTCTTGAATTACAAATTGTGTATAAACTTTTAACATAAAAGGTTGAAACATAACGATTATGGTGGTTTTAGCGGTTGGAAACATCGACACAAGCGGGATCACGATGCTTGGGGAGGTTAAAAAGGTTATGGAAAGAAGGGGGCTAAAGGTATTCATTACATTTTTTACTTTTTACTGTTGAAATCTGAGCGGCACATGACTGAACTTGAGTATATTCTTTATCTGCAGTTGGTTTTGGCAAATCCAGGAGGAGAGGTGATAAAGAAGATGAACAAAGGGAAGTTAATAGATGTGATCGGGCAAGAATGGATATATCTAACGGTGGGAGAGGCCGTTGGAGCATGCAACTTCATGCTTCATACCTACAAGAATGTCGAAAAGCCGAATCTAAAAGAGACTGAGAATGATAACAATGTCTAATCGAATGTTGTTGAATAATCATTTGACAATAGATTTTCAGTCAAAGTTGTACTCAAAATTAGTGTATTGTTTGTTTTGGCGACTTCTTCATTATGTAAAACGTTTTATTTAAACCAATGAAGATTCAATGATAGTGTCGTTTCAAACTCCTTGCATCCTCCTTCGATTTTGCTACTTTTTCTAGATGTCTATTGTAATAAGACGATTGTTTATGTGTACTAGGGGTGTATGTCGATCATTTCAAGTGAGGATGTAGGGTGTAACACGTTTGAGATTATTGCAAACATGTTGAAAAAAACATCTAAGTTTGTTTGTTTTTGGATTTTACAGATTTTCAGACTTAGATTATTACGTTTGAGATCATTTCAGACTGATCGGATTAGAAAACCACATGTTTATTTATGATCTTTTAAACAATGACGGGATTAAATGTTGCATTCTCGGGTTTGTCACGATCTTGTTTATTAAGATATAAGACTTAGATTATTACAACTCATCTTACACCCGATCCATTGTCATCCTCATGTGTATAAAAACTCATTAGATAAATCATTATATTTATTAAAAGGATTGTTTTATATGTACCATTTTCCCAAATATGTTTTGACTATATGCACCCCAATTATACAAACGTACAAAGATTCATATGCCAATGTATGCAAACTCTTTATACACACACGTATGCAATTTCTTATACGAGCATATAAAAGTTCAAAACCCCATATAAGGACTTGTAATTTATAAAACTTGAACATTATTTACATCATAAAAAACAAAAAATCAAGAGTTTCAATGCAACTCATTTTTTAACACACGATAATAAAGCCCAATGGTTAGTCTCTTAAACATAATAAAAATCATTATTTTTTCTCTATTCTTTCCAATTAAATAATAGTTTTTATACATTTATCATTACATTTTTCATCATTCATTCATAACCACTTTCAAAAAATTTTAATAGAGATTAATGGTGTCTTACCAAAATTACAGGTAAAAAAAACATTAAAATTACAGGTAAAAAAAAACATTTTCTTGTTCCTCCCCTCATAACCATAAGGTTTAGTTCTTTTTTTTTCATTGAAACTTCATGTAAATATTTTGTTTTTCTTTTATAAATTTTAAAATATGAATTTTTCTTAATTATAGATATAATATTGTGACATACTTATTGTACAATTTGTATCGTGCAAAATTTTAAAATCAAATTAGTGTTTCTTGACCTCTATTTTCATAAACGCAATTTTGTAATTCCCAACTTTGTATTTATGTATATATTGATGTTTGTGTAGATTTTATTTTTATTTTCTTGAACGGCAAAGAAACTTCACTAAAACTAACAGGAAGCTAGCAGAAAATATTACATGAGAAAAGAGAAAACATTAAAATTACACCAATGATCCCAAACTAAATTATGAACTTTTCCCCTATGTTTGACCCAATTAAAAGATGACATTAAAATATCTTCAAAGATAGTCTCCAAATCACGATTTTCATCTCTAAAGATCCTCTCATTCTTTCATTTCTAAATGTGTCATAAGAAAGCATGATGGATAGTGAGAATAATATTTTTCATTAGTATATTTTCGTTCAACTTCGAAGGAAACTGAATCAGATCATGAACTTTGTAGCCTACCAAGAAATTGCATCTACCCCAACTTTGCATCTTTCTCCAAAGGGGGTGGGTCTCCGAGCTACACTAAATGAGAAGATGATCTGAGGACTCCAAGCGGTTGTTTGTTTTTTCTGCAGGAAAACGTCTGCAGTCTGCGGACCACATCTGCAGACATCTGCAGCAGAAGAGGTGGACCAAACGTCTGCAATTTGCAAGAAAAAAACTGTTTGTTTTTTTTAACATCTGCATGCTGTTAAAATATCTGTAATTAAAGTAAACTTATTTTTTAAACTTTAAAAAATACTTTAACATTAAAATATAAATAAAAATCATTCAAATACATTAAAACATAAATAAAAAGCATAAAAAATTTACACATATGAATTTAATTCATTTTGGTTCTTCATACACAAATACCAAAGAGAATCACAAATACCAAAGAGAAAAACAATTTTGGTTCTTCAGAATCATCGTGTAATCCCCCCAAATTTCAAACCTTCAAAGCTCTTCATCAATTATCTCCATCAAACCCTTGCTCGTGAGTTGTTCATCAATCATCATCTCTTCCATGTGATCTTCATCTTCAAATCCAACACCACTAAACCACATTTATCACCATCTGCGTTCAATCGACGACAAAAAGAGCTCTGATCGGAACTTCATCACCATCAACCGACGATTCACCGACTTTTTCATCATCTACTCACCGTCGTTCCAGAAGCTTAAGCAGATTCTCACGGCCGATTCTGGCTGAAATTGAACCAGCTGTTGCTCCGAATTCGATGGTCGGCGGTGAGGGGAGGTCGACGGGGGCCCTAGAAACACAACATTATACACCACCATCGTGAGACCCACCCACAAGAACGTGATGAACAGGCGTTTTAGCGGATATCGTGGAGGGGGCGGTCGGTCGAGCAGGGAGGGGGCGGTCGGTGGTCGGTGGTCGGCGGTGAGGGGCGATCGGTGGTGAGATGGCCGGCGATGGGGGGAGGCCGGTCATGGAGGATGGGGGCGCTGGAGATGGGGGAGATGGTATATGTGTTTTGTGTTTAGTTTATTTTCTTATTAGAATAGGTTGGAAGAGATGAAAAAAGATGGGTATAGGTCTTCTCCAAGAAGAGGACGGGAAGACATTTTTTAATGAAATGTCTTTCGAAAAATAAACAGTCTGAAACTTAAAATGTCTGCGCGTCCTCTTCTTGGTGAAGACAAAAGAGCCTAGGAAGCTCTTTTGTAAAAAAACAAACACCACCCAACTGAACATTGCACGCCTTGCAAACCGAGTTACCCACGGGAACATTCTTTTCGCCAAACCAACAAGAGATGGAATTTTCCTTTAAGCAGTCGTTATAGCAAAGAGCTAACTTTAATGGGGATCTAATTAAGCCTTATAGAATTTATAGTAGGCGAGAGGAAAACTTTCATGTTAATGACTTCTTTTATTTTCTGCCAATGAGAAGTAGCGACGTTGATTATCGAGCACTCCACGCCATCACAGTGAAAGAGAAATTCCTCATTGAGGACTTTCTTGTTCAATTACATGGTAATAGGAGGGAGCCGCTACTTCACGGGAGATCGTGATGAGGCAAAAGGGGGCTTGATTTTTTTGGTCGGGGGCCGGCCACGAGCTCAATAACCTCTAATACTCACTAAAATGTAGTTTTTCGCTTTCCAAACCTCCAGTGAGTGATTATAAACGATTATGTTATCAAGGTTTTCCTGGTCAAGGTAAGGCTTTGAGTTATCCATTTAAGTGCAGAACAAGACCTGAATTAGGATGAGACACCAGTGTTTGGTGCAACACCTGCATTTTGGTGCATTCTTCTTTCTTTCTTTGGTCTTCCATTCCGTCATATTCCTAATAACTTATCCAAAGACAACGAATTAACCACAATTGCACCTTTCTTTTATCAAATCTTAGGGACATGGTCTAATCACGAGGGTACATCGCTACCATAGTACTAAATGTTCTCATCATCAGTAAGAGTATTAGAATGCATAAAAGCAGCCAATGTGAGGCTAGGTCATTTGGTAGAGGTTTTGCCTTTTAAAGGGGGGGTCCTGGGTTCAAACTCAGGTTGCCTTTTAGGAGTACGATAGGCTTACCGAAAAAAATGCATAAAAGAAATAATCGAAATTAGCTCCTGAATCTATGTTTATTAATAAAACAATATCTTTAGTATCACGTGTCATTTTCTTAGATCTTCATTTATTTGATTTCCCGTCTAAAAATATATTTATCCTTATTTTTAGTCATAGTTCATTTGAATAAAATCAACTATTGCTATAATTATAAAGGAATTTTTTTCCCTTAAATAGTATTTATAGAAAATTTATTTATCAAAATAGATGTTTAAGAAAATATTTCTTTTTCTCACTATAATGTTATTAGTGAAATTTATTTTACTCTAAAATAATATTATTTAAAAAGGGTCAAATACAAAGATTTATAAATTGTAATACCATTTGATTTATATGTCGTAATTAAAAACAGAAAAATTTTTAAAACTTATTTTTGTTTTTTTAATTAACTAATACTTAATTTTAAATCATCTTTTCATGCAGAATTTTTTCACTAGAATTTTATTTCAATTTCACATAAAAGTAGCCACATTTATTCTTTATCTTTTTAAAAATACGTATTTTTTAAAATGTTTTTAAGTAGCTTAGAAGATGTAATAAAAAACTATTTTTAATAAATTATGCACTTTTTAAAAATATTTAATATAAATATTATAATGAGACAAAAAAGTTAATGGTTTTTCAAACTATAAATGTAATTCTTAATTACCTAGGGCATGTATGTTGCTAATAGACTCCCAACAACAATTTATGGAGAAACGAGTCACACCGTATCGTGAGACACTCGGGACCGACTCGCTAAAAACTTTAACTAAGCTGAGTTTAAACAAGCTCGAACTCATTTTTATGAGTCATTTAATAAATGGTTTTGAGCCCGAGCTTCATATGTCGACAACGAGACGGCTCGCAAGACGAAACTAGCGTTGTATATATATATGATGTTTATTTTATCTTTTATGTATATACTTATATAAATATTGATTACTATATATGAATTTATGTTTAATACAGTTATATAATATATATCGTTATTTTAAAAAAGTTAGATAAACCATTTAATTTCTGAAAAGGATCTTTTCTATATAAGAACATGTATTCTATACAGATACGTTAAAAATATACTTATGACAGATGCTAAACGTTATTGAAAATGTTTTAAGCAAATCTTTATAAAAAGAACTATAAAACATTTTTCAAAATCATGACAGATGTTAAATTAGTTTTTTATTTTATTAAAACTTTATCTTTTTAACTGTACTTAAATAACATTATAAAAACAGAAATAATTTTACCAATCATATTATAAATAAGAAAAATTAACTTTCCACTAAAAACCTATTTTGTTAAATAAATTTTGAAAACACTCATTTTGTTAAATTATTTTTCTACCAACACTACATTGAAAAAAACTCATCACAAAGGACAATTATGATGGTTTCAAAATAAAATCCTGAAATAGATTTCAAGTTATAGTTGACTGTTTTTCTCACCTAAGAACAAGTTAACTTTATTCTTACCAAACATGTAATATAATGAGTTTTTAAAGGTTTTATTGCACTAAATTTGTTAATTGAAACGTGCTAGATTCTTGCTTGTTGAAACAATCAATTAAATGTTTCCTAATTCACTCGTCCTATGCAAATGAGAAGAAACCCTATATGCGTCTTCTATTTTGAAACGATTATAAATATTTAATCAAATCGATGGACTCAAATAATCAATTCAGGGTTTTAATTTCCTCAAATCAGGATATCAAATTTCAAATGGAAAGATGAACCATTTCATATCATTTTCAATTTATAAACATTACATTGTTTCGATTTACCCCAAATCACGTTATGTTTCAAGTTCAACTCGTCGATTCTTTTACGCCTTCATTGATCTATATTATATCATTCACACCCCAGGTGTGACATCCGTCACCAAAAGTTCCATCAATTGACGTGTTTCCGTTATCTTTTCGTTAGTCGGTCATTCCTCATCTTTATGAACTATCTGTGTGCATATCATACTTGTTTGCTTTGCTACCTTCTACGCTTGTACTCTTGTCGTTGCATTGCTACCACTTAAACTTTTACACATATCAACACCGTTATCATGAAAAAAATACTATTTTTATATAAATTCATTGTTATAAATAAAACTATTTTTAAGTTACAAATATCAATAATTACATTTTTTTATCATTAATAACGAGCCTAATTAATGTCGTTTTCAACCGAAACAAATTTGGGAACTCGGGGACTAAGT
>BJCN01315707.1:0-11531 GCA_018326445.1 Flaveria brownii
GAACTCTTTTTAAAACTTTTAGTTTTTTTTGTATCATCGAATGCTTTGAACTAGTTTTTAACATCTGAAGAAACCACAATGTGTATGGGATAGCTAGATAATTTTGTTCGCCCTCTAACTCTCCACTTCGGTGAAAAAACTAAAGCCCTAATTCGGCAAAAAATCCTCGAGCATCACCATCCCCTTTCTTTTCTTTTATAGGTCAAACATGAAAACTGAGAAAAACTAAAACAATTTCGTATAAAACAAAGAAAAAAAAACCCACCGTGACACCGATATGTCATTCAGAAAAACGCAGAAAAAACAAAACGATTATGAGTGTCCAATAACATTTTTAAAACAACAAATCTATTACGATTCCAATATCACACACCATAGTCTATTCAAGTTCATGATAGACAATCCAAAAGTAAGTTAGATAGGTCATGAGTATGGGTTTCTATCGTGGGGGTGTTTAGGATTGGTTATTTTTTTTAAAAGTTACTTTCAAAAGTAAATCTATTTAACTTTTTAAAATTTACCTTTCAACACTTTAAAATCAACTAATTAACTTATTATTTAATGTTACCCAAACATACTTATTAACTTATTAATTTTTAAAAATTAACAAATTAAAAGTTGGTTAAAAAAACTGATTTGTTAACTATGCACCGAGTGTATTAAAAAAACAAAAGAGTAAAATGTCATTTTTGTCTCTAATGTTTTATTGAATTTGTCATTTCAATTCAAAAACTTTTTTTTACCATTTTAGTCACTGTAGTTTACCAAATGTTATCATTTTCATCAATTACAATCAACTCCGTTAAGATCTCCATCAAATATGATGACATTTTAATCTTTTTCAACACCCTAGTTATCTAATTAAAACAAATTAATCAATTAATATCCATTTAAACTAAAAAACACATGAAGCGACAGTGAGACCGGGCACTTCAATTTAAAATTTTCGATTAACTCTAACTCATATTGTTTGATTGAGGTCTGTTTGTGAGATTTCAATTAATCTTCAAGTTTTGTTTGAACGTGTACCATTGTTCGATTGAGGTCCGTTGTGAGATTGAGGTCTGCTGTTGTCACGCTTTGTTTGATTGAGTTATGCTATTGTCATGTTTGTTCGAACATGACAACAACAGACCTCAATCAAATGAAACGTGACAACGGTAGATCTCAATCGAACAACGGTACATGTGTTGAACAAACGTGAAGATTAATTGAAATCACACACTAGACCTCAATCGAGTAGCATTGGTTAAAGTTAATCAAAAGTTTTAAATTAAAGCGATTTGTCTCATTAGTTCCGTCATGTGTTTTTTAATTTTAATTGCATATTAATTCGTTTATTTATTTTAATTGAATAATTAAGGTATTGAAAACGACTAAAATATTCTAATATTTAACGGAGTTAATGAAGTGAATAAAAATAATAATATTTGGTAAAATATAACGACTGAAATAAATAAAAAAATAAATTAAAATAGCAAATTTAATGAAACGTCAAGAACCTTTCTTTAAAAAAACATAAAAGAAAAGTTAGTGGGTGTTTGGAAGTGTTTTTTTATTGATTTTTTAACTTATTAACGTTTAAAAAGTTAAAAAATCATTTTATAGTGTTTTACAATATGATGGTTGTGAGAGAAATAAATTAATAAATCACTCCATACTAACTTGTTAAGTTATTAGAAAAATCAATAAAATCATTTACAAAAGCAATCCCAAACACCACCTTATTCTAGAAACTACGAATACAGAATCATATTATGGCCAATGACAGAAATTCCATCGTGCGAGAATGACACCTGAATTGATCGAGTGATTACAATCAAATCCTCAAATTCTCTTTCGATTTGTTGACCCCCTCCCCCAAAAAAATGTGCAAACATTTCTGTTACAGAATTAGAATCTAATTAGCTGAAAATGTGAAATCGAGTGCAAAGTGACTCAAATGCCTCTAGGTTTTCATTTATTGCATTTAATCTTCATGCATTTGAGAAGTGGATTCAGTTTGATTATGGAATGGAGGATTGATCCATGTTGATTATGTATCATAGAATCTGAATGCATGTTATGATCTGTGGTTTTGGAATTTTAGGGCACAAAAGGGAGGAATGTGTTGGATATGTGTTTAGGAAGTGGCGATTTTGCATTTCGTTCCCCTCAAATTGTTGGACTTAATTAATGATTAGAGTAACAAGCTTTTGTTGTGCTCTTTATAACTTAGGGGTGTTTGGGATTGATTATTGGAACTGCTTATCTGCTTATTATGTTTTGATACAGTAGATTAGCAGTTTTGAAGTGTATGCAATTGCTTATCCATACTGCTTACTCGTAGCTGAGTTTATGGGTTGCTGCTTACTCCACATTGCTTATATAAACTGTTTATAAACTGGTGAGTGTATGAGTTGCTTAATACAAGTTGCTTATTTTGAAAAGCAATAAACCCATAAGCAGTTTTAGCAAGCAATTTTAGATAGTGCAGCTACACTATCTGATAATTAGAAGTTATTTTAGATGTTGGCATGACATACAGTGAATTGCTACTAATGACCTTAATATTATCAGTTCATTCACACAGTTTTTAAGCCATTTCCCTTGACTTTTCAAGAAAACGACCAATTATTACTTTATGTCGGCAGCACTTAAGCTCAAAAGCTTGCTACTGTAACCTTATGTGAGCATTGGTGCATTGTTATATTTAGCTCTTATCCAAGCAAAATGTGTTGGTAATTTAGTTAATTGTTTGTTTCATGGTGATTATGTCATGTCCTGTAGGTGGGTGGAAGCCGATGCACCTGAGGTTGTGATTATCTGATTGTTATTTTGATGCAATTACCACGGGCTAAGGGATAAGAAATGCAATTACCATGTTTTATTTATGTCCTCCTATTTTTGCACTCTATGACGATATTCAAATTGCTATGATTATACTCGTTTTGAACTCTTTCCGTCCCATGAAAATTACTAGTTTACGAAAATCCCCTTAATTTTGAAAACTTTCCATTTCCTAAGGATCTTCCTAGGTAAATTCACCAATTTTGCTAGTAAAATTATTAGAAACAAATGAATGATCATATTTTTGATCCATTGATCCAACCCCAAAACCTGACATTTTTTAGTTGTAATTTAATAATGACTTGTTTTGACCTAGACCAATTGTGACAGGTGAGGACTTAGAGCATCTTGCATGGGATGCAGGACTTTCAAATGCTAAACATTTTGAAGTAGACATAGTACTGATAGCAAACTTGGTTTCTACACGATAATAAAGCTCAAAATAATACTGTGTATGAGGAATACTAGATGTTGACCAATAATGGTTTTCAACACAAAAGGTTAGATATCTAAACTTTATTTAGTATATGCATGTTACTTCATTCATTGACAAATCGTGTTTGATAAGTTTGTTAAATAAAAAAAGGCTTGAATCATTTTGTTCTAACTCTTTATTTATTCAAGATTGTACATTAATTAAAGCTGGAATCCGGATCCTGTTTTTACCCTTTACCCTACCTCTACTATGATACCACACTAGCATTCTTAATCTAGGAACAACAATAACATTAAACACCATATCATATTATGTACAAATAATATCTACGTGTTACAAGTCCTCAAAAACTCAATCAGCATTCAACACCCCTATTCACAAATTGAAAGCTCGCACACACATTTTATGTGAACAAAAATGTAAAATTTTTCTATAACATGAGATCTTATAATCACTAACTAGTGTTACCTAGGGTAGAAATGGCTGTGAGAAACTGTAGCAACCGAACTACAATCATCACCGTCAGAGTTATTTAGTAACTTTTGTGTGTCATCGTTTAGTTCCATGGTTTTTTCATCTACAAAAGGGGGATTAGAGGGTTTGGGTAACGGTTCATCATCTTTTGCTAGCATTTTTAGTGCTGCTGACATGGACGGTCTTAACGATGGAGCTTCTTGGGTACAAAGAAGTCCTATGTGTACCACCTTTATGGCATCTTTCTGAAAATCAATGTTGGGATGAACATGCATCATTAAGTTTGGGTCAAATATTTCCTCCACTGTACCTTGCTTGAAATGCTTCCATGCCTGTTTATGCACAAATAACACAGTGAGAATACTTCTAGTTATAAGAAGCCTGCATTTGTTTGATTGTCCCCTTGGCCTCACAAGTATTGCAGTTATAGGTGGCAAAGTATTTGTGTGGGTTAGGTAACATATCCAAACTGGTAATTTCTATAGATAGGACGAAATAGGATGGACCGTTGGGTTGGCCGGTTACACATTTCATAAAGTATTTTTGTAAATAATTAGTGTGTTGAATATGATTACAAATTTCAGTAATGATCTAATTAAAGGATTTAGGATGTTTTATGCAATAAAGTGATAAACATACACTTTTACCTATTTGAATGATCTTGTTTTTAGAGTTTTTTTCTTTTTTTTTCTTTTTTTTTAATGCTTAACCAGTCTCCTCTTTAGTTAATATTTTAGTTTTCCCATTCAACTTGTTAAAGACAAAATGTAACCCGTTTAAATTTCTCTATAGGTAAACCAGTTGAAAATGACATTTTGCCAGCTTAATCCCATTGACTAGATGTGTGATGTTTAGAATACTTTTCTAAGAAATAATAACCCAATTGATACTTGGTGAATAACTATGTGACTGTAGCTTAAAAACTTACCGTAGACGGTAAGCTGTCGGTGTATTCGGTAGTTTTGCTTTTGTTGTTTTCCATGCCAGTGACCACCTCAAGAATTAGAACACCAAAGCTGTAAACATCTGCCTTTTCTGTTAACTGACCATGGGCTAGGTACTCTGGAGCCATATACCCACTGGTGAAATAAAAATATTTATAAAATTAGTAGACCATAATACTATACAAGTGTCTTTTTAATTTAAAAGTAAAGGTCAACTAAGAGGTCATCTGTTGATTTGTATTATAGGTGTCAAAATGGGTAGGCTGAGCAAAGTTTTTAGTAGGGGCGGTAATTTGAGACATCACACAAAATAGATGGGTTAGCTTTGGCGCTTAAGGGTCTAGGGTTGGGTTGAATTGACCAACCTGCCAAAATTAGGTGGGTGTTTGGGATTGCTTATTGGAAACTGCTTTTAACTTTTGAAAAGAAGATAAGTTGAAAGGAGGTGAAAGTGTGTTTGATGGAGATGAAGATGTGAGGAGAAAAAGGAGTTTTGAGAAGTTAAAAATTTTTTAACTTCTCAAAACTCCTTTTGAGAAGTCAAAAGGAGGTGTAAATAAGCAATCCCAAACATGGCCTAGAAGTTAGAACTACAAATTTCTAAAATTAAAATTTTAACCTGTCAAAGGTTTTGCAACCTATTGATATGACTAAACTGTTTATATACCATTAACAGGATCAATGCATTAAAAGTTTATCCAGTTCCATCAAATTTACACAAATTAACAGAAGGTACTTACAGTGTTCCGGCAATGGCTGTGCTGATGTGGCTTTTATCATCTTGGAAAGATCTGGCCAACCCAAAATCAGCTATTTTGGGACGAAGCCTGAGGTCTAATAAGATATTAGAAGCTTTAATATCTCTGTGAATAATCCGGTTGTTGGCATTTTCATGAAGGTAAACCAAGCCTTCTGCTATACCAATTAAAATCTCAAACCTCTTCTCCCAGCCTATTTCCCTGCCTTTTAATTTGTCTGAAGAAGTTTACAAGTTCAGAAATACATCTCAAATCATCAGCTTAGTGATTTACAGATTCATTGATGGGTTGAAACTTGAAAGCTAACTTACCGAAAATGAAGAGATCGAGGCTCATGTTGGGTAGATATTCATACACAAGAATGCTTTCAGGTCCTGAACAACTGCATCCTAACAGCCTAACCAGGTTTTTATGTTCAACTCTGCTAATCATGTTAACTTCATTATAAAAATCTGCTGCTCTGAATTTGTTGTTTAAATATAGTCTCTTGACAGCAATCTCTCTTCCATCTGGAAGAACCCCCTGATAGATTTCCACCATTGACATTAGTTATATAGAGTTTATCATGCATAGAACGTCCTATGTTATTTATTAAAAAAAATTATTTCCAATATTATATAATTCTTCTGTATCACCTTTGACCCTTTATTTAGTTATGGAAGCTTCAATTTTTTTTTCTAGACAAAAGCACCCCGGGTCTTGACCATCTCGATCTGACCCGTAACCAAACTTACATTTTTTTGACCTGTTGCCCATCCCAACCCATCCAACAAATTTGTACTATAAGGTACTACCTTGTAGACCGTCCCAAATCCTCCTTGTCCTAGCTTATTGGACTCGTTCCAATATTCTGTAGCTTTTTCAACAGTGGAGTATTTGAAGTTCAAGCTACTATCATTAAGAATCTTTGCCATTTTCTCAGCATCATAAGAACCTGAAATTTTTAGCAGTTATCAGTTTCTTTCACTAATTGCACAGTTATATATTTGCTTGTTATTGAAGTTATTTTAAGTCCATTAACATGCTGTGTGGGTGTTTGGGATTTGCTTATATAAACTGCTAGTTGCTTATGGTTTTTCAAAATAAGTGGTTGATGTAAGCAACTTTTAACCACTGATTTAAAACAATTTATTTTACCTATAAATGATCATTTATACAGTCTAAGTAAGCAATCGCGAACATTTTTAGAACAACATTAAGCGGATAAACAGTTATATTAATTAAGCAATCCTGAACACCCTCTACCGCTCTACGTATATAACACGATCTATATGGTTATACCTTTTCTCTTTTTCTTTATATGTCTGAGTTTCTTGATATATAAAATAATCATCAAAGCAACTGTTAGAACCACCACAGTACTAACAACAGAAACTACAATAGCTATTATCCTCCCTGCAAAGAAACCATTAATAAAAGATCATCATATTAGTTGAAAGCTTCTACTTTGCTGAATTATGTGATCACAGCATCTAGTAACCTAACAACCCGACATAAGCAATCATTTTTAGATACTAACGGTTTAGTTGCTTTGGTTATAGTAAAAGCTGGTTCAGTTAATTTAGTTAATAAATCCAATCTAACAATAAAGAAGTTAACAAGCTTATAATTGTA
Organism: Flaveria brownii; assembly: GCA_018326445.1. Taxonomy (NCBI): domain Eukaryota; kingdom Viridiplantae; phylum Streptophyta; class Magnoliopsida; order Asterales; family Asteraceae; genus Flaveria; species Flaveria brownii. The sequence goes on from BJCN01315707.1 coordinate 7,056, forward strand.
TCCAACCATTAAGTACTTCAAATAAACAATCCCAAACATTATGGTTACCTTTATTACTAGAACTGCTTGAAGCTGGCAGAGGATTAAGAAAATTGGTATCCGAATACCTCATGAAACACCCTGTATTCAACACACGACCCTCGGACCACGGCAAACATTTTGATATCGACGTTGACGCATTCTCCAAACATGCCCTGCACGAACTAGGACTCAAAGTCTTCCAACATTCCGCGAGCACATAAACCGAATTGTTACCACGTGAAACCACCTTTTCTTCCCTAGCAAAGTAGTCATTGTTTCGTAATGCACCCATTACAGCATTGGCCACTGCCCGCCTTGTTGACTCTTGAAAAAAGTCACTCTTCCTTGTCACATTCCCACAAATAGTAGTGTCATTCGGGCCCGTGTACTCATCATAAAAGCTATAGTTTTGGATTCTCATAAAGCACCCGTCGAGGTAAATGCGGCCCCCGCTTCGTGGAAAACAAGTGGGAAAAACGGTACGTATTTGAGCATAGCATAAGATGCAGTCTTGTGAAGAGAGATCACTATAGCATTGGGCGAGACCGATGTTTTTATTTGGTTCTGCGCCAGTAGATGATGTTGAGTTATGTGAACTTCGGATGTGGGTGCCAGTTATTTCCATCACACGAATAAAGTTTTGTACGAATATCGATGGATCGGCTTCTAACTCATTGTCACAACGCATCTGGATGATCTGGGATCTGGCATCCCCATTTGATTTGGATGCTAGGAGTGAAATTAAGATTGAAGTGATGAAAATTGTAGTTGTATGTGCTGATTTCTTCATCTGCTGATGCTTGAAACTAAGGGAACTGTAAATGAATGCAGTAATGCACCTACAACAATAAGTGGTTTTATGGTTTAATTTAGTTTATCACGCACTAAATAGATCCAATAATTCAAGATATTATCTGCAGAGGTGTGAATCACACAACATGAAAAGATGAGATGAACTAAACAGGAAATATATGAGTTTGGATTTAGTCTAAATGAGTTTAGGTTAGCTTCTTTGAACCCACATACAAATTTAGCTAAATGACTCTTGTTCGAGTTGGCCTGACAGGTACACAGTTTGACCTATTTTACGGTGAAATATGAAAGATAAACGACATATGAAAATCCGGTTTTGTAGTTTAAACATAATTATTTTACATACATTTGAATTTTTTGTTATAACTATTTCTAGTAAAACAAGATGTGTATATGTCAACCCACAAAAACTTGTGTTATGTTCAAGTTCATGTATCCAACATAAGTTTTGTATTCACGTTCAATCAGGCAACCCACAAACATGATGCATTAAATTATTTGATTTGTCAGGAGAATAATAAAATGACATATTCCAATTAAAATGTTCAGTTTAGTAGGTTAAAATGGATATCAGACTAAAATGATGACAGTGTAATTTATTTTGGCCCATCATCAAGTTCAACTTATAATCTTATATAACACATGAATGCAGTAATGCACAATACAATACTATTCATGCTTTAGGAAATATGAAATAATTTATTAATGTATTTTACATTATTTTCATAATCATTATGATAACAAGCTGACAAAAAGAACACGGAAAGTAATAATGCTAACATTACCAAGCATTATTCATAATTATGCTAGTTAGGTCAATAAAATATGATGAATAAATGTAATAAATATATTTATAGAATAAAGTATCATAACATATAAGTGTTTTAAAGTGTGCCATTAAATAAAGAGTTGGTTAAACATATCCCTCATCTTTGTAAATATAGTGTATCCCTTTAGAAAACATCAAATTAGGTATCTGTTTTTTCCTTCTAATCTAAAAACAAGGAAAGATCAATGATATACCAAGTTAAAAAGAAATTCAACAAGGAAAAATAAGACAAATGAAGATACGTTTAACTAAATAGATATTTATAAGAATAATTACGTTTTAACTTCTTTGCTCAATTTAATATTTCTAGTGGCAAGAGGAAAAATAAAAAGACAAAAATAGCCTTCAATTTCAAAAACTTTAACTTTTACAAGAAAACGAAGGCAAAACAATAATAAAAAAGAACCTTGTTTGAAGTTAAGTCATCAAACATAATGATTAATTTTTAGGCCTCTTGAACATATCCTTGTTTATGGGTCAAGACGACTCATCATATATTATAAGATTTAGATTATATTTGTATAATATGATACATAGAAAGTGACGTTTGAAGAAGATGAAAAGCTTAATAAGGATAGAAACCTATATTTTACATGAAAGCAATCAATATATTATATAAATTCTTTAGGTTTAGAAACGAGTAATATAAGAGGAGGATTGAGTTTTGTAAAAGATTTAAGTTCGATCCTTTTGACTACATTTGTGTAATAAAAACTAGTGAGGGTGGAAAGAATGAAAAACATAGAAAAACGCATTGTATACAAACGACCTAATATAAGTGGTGGATCCAAGAATTTTTGTTATATGGTGAAAAACAAATCATGCAAAGTAAACAAAACTACGGGGATGTTTAATTTGCTTCTGACTCGGTCAAAATATCTGACCCACTGATCTGGTCAGACATTTTAAGCGGTCAACGTGTTTTTTTGTAAAAATAGTGTTGCTGACTGAGTCAACCGGCTGACCAACCTTTGTTTTGATGCTGACCCAGTCACCCTTTTTGAATTTGCTGACCAAGTCATTTCTTGAGCATCCATCAAACACAACCTATAATTTTCAATCAACTCACTAATCACAAACTCAAATGAAATTCACTAGTTTCTATCGTAACATCCTCTAGGAAACTTCGAGTCTACCGACAATCAGAAGCTCATATTGTAATATATCTGATCCTATAATTAGCAGAGTATTCGATACTATCAAATCTGCATGAATACTGAAATCAAGTACATCAAAATATGAACCAAATAACTATCCAAAACGAAAAATCAAAAAGCTAAAAAAAATCAAAGCATTCGTAAGAACTCAATGTTCGAAACTTAATCAATGTAATCATATCCGGTATACATCCATGAAAGCTCTTAATAATCGAACACATAAACAAATCAATTTCATTGTAATCACTCTCAAAATCGATGCATAGTTGAAAAAATAATTGATCATCAATCAAAACACTAGCTAAAACACAATAATCATCAACATCATAGTAGATTATAATCATCATAACAACAAGACAATACTAACAACTTTAGATATAGAGTTCATACCGTTTTCGTACATTTGAATCATGAAATCTTAGGGTGAAGAGATTGAATGAATGCTCATTTCGTCATCAATTCATCTCCATCTGGATTAATATAGAATGGTGTAGAGTTGGTGACAACTTGTGTATACATAATCTGTTTGTATAGACTCAGTCAGAGGAGGAGGTGAAATTGAGAATTTCTCATTAAGATAATAAAAAAAATGTTTTTAATTGAAAAAGTAATCGCAAAATTGGCTTTGTCAACAGAGCTGGTAAATCGGACTATGATGAGAGCAATTGACTGTTATTATTATGAAGTTATAATATAAGTATTATTAGATTTATGGTTATTGAAGGGATAATACCTAAAAAGGTATAATAAACCGACATGAATTAGAGATAATAATACCGGTCATGTTTGCTCTGCTCTGGTCAAATCATTGAAGGAAAAACTCTGGAAAATTGTTCTAGATTAGAGCGTTGGCGTCGGTCTGGATCAGTGTTTTCACGACCGGATCGGTCCGGTGGCCGGTCCGGTCAGGTATGATTCGTTTTTGAGCGGTCGAACCGGCCGGTTTTTTTTTTTTTGAGTAAAAACGGGGTTTTGAACTATAAATTAGTGTGTTAGATATACAAATATACTTAAGTTTTATATATAACTATAAAATAAATATATAAATCATATATAAATTACTTATATTTGATTATATATATAACTATATATATAATATACTATATATATAATTATGACATCATCTGGTTCTTAAATCCGGTCCGACCACCGAACCAGTAAGACGTCCGGTTCAACGTCCTATCCGATTCTAAAAACATTGGTCTGATCAATTGAATAATATCAGACTTAAGCATCGGTCCACACGTGCATCAACTAACATAACTTAAATAAGTTATGCATAGGGGAATACATGAATAACCGAGGTAACAAACTTTATTTTTGATTAACATTTACAATCATTTGTTGTTCCTAAAAGAAGAATCTCGTGAGTTGACAATGATAATATTGATCATGTTCATGCTCCATCCGTTATTGAGTTCAGGTATCTTGTCAATTGTCATGTTTGTTAAAAATATCAATCAAGTAGAAATTACCATTTGCATCCCTGACGTTTGTTCATTTTAACCATTTGCATCCCTGCGGTTTCAAAATTGTCATCCGCCCCCTAACGTTTCGTGTTATCTTCATTTGAGTCTATACGTTTCATTTTTATCTCCATTTGAGTTCAAATGATTAACACCGTTAATGTTTCTGTTAAAATTATTATTAAAAAGA